>JAOEHX010023291.1:6713-27562 GCA_025448015.1 Bolborhynchus lineola | reverse complement strand
TCCCTCTGAGAGTTGGGGAAAAGAAAGAGGGGGGAGTGAGTGAGCAAACTGCGTGACTGATTTACAGCTTAAACCACGACAGGCTCAAGCACAAATAAGATACTGGGATGCCTGGCCCTTGCAAAATTCAAACAAATCTGGCCTTGCATTGAATACAATTTTATAATTTTTAATTAACACCCCAAAATCAATAAACTTTTAGAGTTTATTCATGCAGATATATTCATGCAGATATATTTGGATTTCGAGAGCAGTTCAGCAGGTAGGTTCACTGTGAGGCCAAAATGCACACTTTTTGTCATTTGTATGTTGATGGCCATGACTCATGAGCAGAGCACATTGTGGAAGCAGGTAACTGGCTCCAGCCCTGACGTGAGTGGGAATAGGCTGGGGAGTCAGGACCACATCACAGGAGATGGAAGCAAGACCCATATCCACTCGAACAAACAAGGGCTTAACAGCTCATTATATTGCCCTCCAATAAAGCTACTCAAGATAAATGCATAGTGATGAATCCTTAGAAATAAAAAGCTACCAAAAAAGTCAATTTCAAATACTGTATCATGGTACAAACAGGTTTTTTAAAAGACTTTTAAATTTAAAAATCAGAAAAATTGTTCACCTAGCCATTTCAAAAAGGAATAACACTTGAAGATGTTTAATGCTCCTATGTCACTAGGGAAAGGCTGTGTAAAAAGTAGTTCTGTTTATTACACTAGCATCCATGTTCATTAATACCCAAGATGGTATCATTTCACATACTGAAAAGTAATTGCCAAACCAATGCTTTCAAAAATGTATCAGTTAATCAGAGAGTTCTAATGGGATGAACTAACTCAGGCAGGCCAAGGAGGAATATGTTCCTAGTCCCATTGCAGCTGGAAGAGACTGAGTACACAGCAGCCTGCAAAGAGTAGTAGTAGCAAAGCCCTTTTTCGTCGATTGTTATACTCAACACCCCTACACCACTGCCATCTGCTGGCAAACAGAAAATAAAAGTTTCACTTCAAAAATTCAAAATAAAAAAAAAATAAAATTAATAATGTTTAACCGTGAAGTTGTAAGGCTGGAAAAAGAAGCATAGCTGAAAGTAAGACAGCTGCCACTTGCAACGTGCCAGGGTGGCAGCAAGGCAACTGCCTTCAACACACCATTGGAGATATCCCAAGTTTGGAAACCACTTTACCTTCCACCAGCTGCCTCAGCAGCATTGAGAAATGAGACAATGCAAAGTCAATATGTCACAATATTTTCTTCCCCTTGCTAGTCACTTTAGGTTTTCTATGAAATCCAAAGAGTCTCTGCTGACAGGCAAAACAATACATGACAGAGACCTCAAAAAACCTTTGCTGGTAGTAGTTTGTGTGCCAAAGTGCTACAAAATATACACAAAACACACTATGCAGGTGCTTTACAATTTGCCCCGGCCAAAGGGTGGGTCAGCTGATCAATACGGACTGAAACTCCAGCAATGAGTTTTGCCATATATTTCTTTGATGAGAAGAAAACGCATTCATTTCACAAAACCCAGTTATCAGACCCAAAACCCAAAGCAACCTCACAGCTGTAGAACTGGTTCAAATGTTTCAGATAAAACAAACAAACAAAAAAATCTTTTAGATAGGATGGAAAAATCATAATTATTACTATTAGCAAACAGCAAAAATGTAGATTTTGTGATTTAATGACTCATCAGGATTTTTCAATAGAACAAGATCGTGCCTTCGATACAAACAACAGCCCCAAAAGTTTCACCTATCATTTGACATATCTACACTATTCATATTATGACAGGTTCAAAGACACTTGGTCATGGACGAGGACTACTTTTATCAGCAGGACAACAGAGACCTACAGGGTCTGGATAGGGGATGGGACACATGGGGACGGACAACACAGACAAAACAAAAAAACCCAAAACCCAGATAGCCTTGCCTTACCAAGTAGGCTTTGTAAGGTGAGAGAAGAAAGAGTGAAGTCACAAATAGCAGATGCCCTCCATCAGCTGGCCATTGAATCATTGTTGCAATGTCAAAAAGTTTCTCTGAGGTGCCTTGGGTTCACATCACAGAACACAGTGAGTCATTCTCATGTCTTGCCATGGACTGGAGACACTACTTACAGATGATTAACTGAACCTAGGCAGCTGTCTAAAAGCCATCTGAAGCTCACCTCATGTCAGGGGAAGTACAAGGAGGTGAGATGCTGCTGATCAGCATCAGCCTTTCTGATCAAATCACCTAACAATCCTTTCTAAAAAGCATAGAAGATGAAGGTTTTGAAGGAGGGTACCGTGATAAGTTGGTAGGATGAAAAAGATTGATGGTATGTATATGAAAAATTAAAAGAGAGAAAGAAATTGGCATGCTAGGCTATTTCAGAGTAAGAAGTTGGCATATTCACAGTGGAAGAAAGAAAGTAGGTAGGCTGCAAAGGAGCTGTGAAATGAAGCTTTTATGTGATGTGCTAAAGAAGTGATAAAGTCTAAGAAACTCCCTAAAAAATAAAAAAATCTTTCCAGCTTTATCCTGCACATTTTCATAGAGTGGCTGTAATTCCCATGCCAAAATAGATATTATAACAACTGACACAAAAAATTAGAGGAAAATTTTATCTTTGTAATGCGATTGAAAAGACCATCTCTATTAGAAACACCAGAAAAATCTGCAACACTTGGCTGTAACATGCCACAGAGGCAAAGATGGTACCCAAAAATACACCTTCCTTTATAGGCTTGAATGAAGTAGAAAAGCAAAGATGCCTTAAGAGATAAATATAGGATGTAGATGTGTGACTATATAGCAGAAAGGAAAATTTGTCTTCTTTTTATATATGCATGCTTTATATATACGCATGGGGGCATGTATAAAACATGCTTGTATGCTTATACAAATATAAAGGCTATAAATATACATAGGTCCTTTAGGGTCTTGACTAATGACTGGACATTCATGATATCACAAATTCGGAAGGGGAGGTGAGTGGGAAGGAGAAGGTAGTTTGACAACAGAGAGTAAGTTTGCAAGTGCAAAAATAAAAGCAATTTCTGACAAATACAGTTCAAATAAGACATCATTCATTTTAGAAAGAAAGAGAGGGAGCAGAGGAATAAAAGCTAAAACCAGAGGCAGTCAAAGCATTATCCCTGCTAAGAACTAGAAAGAAATCATCAGGAGCTGGTGATTGTTGCTTATGAGGAATACAAGGGAAAAGAAGCAGAAAAGGAAATGGCCTAGCACAATTTTCTAGATTTGGAAAAGAAAAGCAAAAACGATAGCAGGAGGAATTCTACTGATCTAGGAGAAGCAAAAGAGGGAAAAAATGAGAGCTGAAGCCCACACTGATATATCAACAGTCAGAGAGCAAGCAAAGGAGATGTACCTGATAAGCAGTGTCAGAAGATACGTCGTGATGGCTGGAAAGAGGGAGTAAAGCAGCAGAGACAGAGGGCACAGTTTGCTAAATAGTAAGTCAGGTGAATGGTCTCTTGATGGAAGTTTGAAACAAGACTGTAGATCAAATTAAAATGTAAGAGAAAGAAAATAGGCAGGTAATAGAGAGTGGGTACTTGATGCCAAAATTAAATCTGTAGTATTAATTTCAAGTCAGAGGGAAGTGTTATCTATGTGTTAGATTTTTGGCCTATGATCTAAGACAGTCTCAAGAGATCAAGCCTTCTCTTTGCCCAGGAGCTCAGCTTCCATGATCAAATATTAAAGCATGTGTGTTATGGAACATAACTAGATAAATGGAGCATTATAGAGAAATAAATAAGCAATATGACATTGAGAAGATATCTTGCAAATGAGGGAGGAAAAATACCAGAATTTTCTTCCAGTTTGGGTCTGGAGTCTTTGCTGAACTTGAATTAAGTGTCAAGATCAAATGTGAATGTAGTTAATTATTTAAAGATATGATGCTTTGGGGGAAAGCCTTGGTTTTTTGATAACTTGTTAATAACTTTTAATCTTTAATTTTTTTTTCTTTTACTACACTTTCTTTTGAATAATATTTTAAGCAGTGCATCCTCTGAAGTTCCCATGAGCTTCAATTTCAGTGTGGTAAATAACATGCTTTGGAACTCGGAAATAATCTTCCATATTCCAATATTATAAACTTGAAAATATTGGAACACTTCCTTTTTTTCCCTCCTTTGTGCAGTTTTGTTTTCTTCTTATAACTTGAGAGACTGTTTTGGATGTAATGGAAAATATTGTATCTCACTTATTGACCACTCACACCCCTAAGGTATATACCAAACAGTAAAACAAGTACAAAACTATAGCCTGTATTTTGAAAGCATAATAAATGCTAAAAATGCTTCTCCTGGTTAAGTATATTTTTTTCCTAATTCCTTTATCAGTGTCAGAGCAAGTACAGATTTTTGGTTGATTAATTATTTCTAATATTGTTCATTCACAGGGATTAGCTCAATACTAACTGTGAGGTAATTGCCATTCCCATTCAGAAAGCAGCTCTTCTAAGGCCTAAATAGTTACATGAGCTATCTATTGCAAGAAGTATAAGAGTAATAAGCAACATCAGATGCATGATAAACTCCTCAACAACAAATGGTTTAGACCTATAATAATAGGACAATCAGAGAAAGAAAACACATTTCTGAAGGCAAGAAGTCTCATACTGTGCTTAGCCAAAAGAAAATCTAACTTAGACAACTTCATTCCTACTCACTGTTTTACATCTACAAATGGTCATAAAATGATCCTGTTTCAAAAAAGCTCAGAATTCTTTGAAGACAGAATGAATCAAACTAAACCAACCTAACCTTGACTGGAACCAAATATTTCAATACCAAACTGATGGCAGCCTCTGGCAGAAGTAAGCAGATCCAAACTTCATGTAACCATATCTGCAATTGAGGTAGCATTCAGCCTTCTTTATGATGAATATGAAAGATTACATGGCCTAAGCTGTAGCCTTTGAGAAATCTAGTAAATAGGCATCAGCACCTTTTGATGCCATTGGCATAGGTGAGATCTCAGCCTTTCTGAGGAGCAACGCATGTCTCCAGGCATCAGAGCAACATTCTATTTCAGACATGAAGATCTGGCTTGAAGAGCTAACAGCAAACTACAGCTCAGTATCTACAATAATGGACCACAGTTTATGGGCCACAGACTATTTCTATGAAGGACCAGACTCCAGAGTGAACTGACACTTTCGTGCGTAACGCCAATCAATATTATTCAGAATACAGCCACAAGTTGGTTTGTTCAGTTCTATGGGTTTGCTTTTCTTTTTAATGCTTTGCTAACAAGCAGCTAAGTTGTCAAAGGTCATAGAATGACTTCCAACCTGATGATCTCATGAGTGTACATCTGCCCACAGGAATAAAAGTGCCAACAAGATGAGTTGTTTATCTCTGGGCCCCAGTAGCAGAATACAGCTACGAAGGTCAGACATTACACTTGCAAGAAGTGACAGAGTTTCAGCGTCAACTTCATAATTTTAGCAGCTATAACTGGAAACTATCTAGACATGTGAATGGCAACAAGGAAGGACAAGTACTTATGGGAAGATGAAGGTCGTTGTAGTGTATAATACTACATTGTCGTGTATATTAGTACATGACAGCTGGAACCTAGCAAGGTCAACTTGTCACCAAAAAGAAAAATCTTCAAGTAATTACAATGGACAAGCATGCCACAGTGCCACAGCTTCCATTTGATGCTCTGTCTAGGAATTAAGAATGGCATGATTAGTTTGAAGAAAGAAAAGATATCAACAAAACTACTCAAGTAAAAAGAAAGGTTAATTCTTCTGCTGTATATTGTAAATTTATATCTTAACCCAAATATTCTTTGAAACAGTAATCAAAATTCTTCAGCCTTCTTTTCTCCTCATTTATAATTTCTTCATGGATTTTTATTTATTTATATGCTTTAAATTAAACACAAGTTCTTGGAACTTCAGGTTATCAGATTTTTGCATTTTCAACTCAGGAGCTGTTTCAAGTCAGCAGTAAGAACCAAATGACGGTCATAATTCTTCTAAGAGGAAGATGCTAACATGGCAAACCATCCACCAGAAAATGGGTAACTTGCATGAGTGGGAGCAAGAGTGAAACAAACCATAGAGAAGGTGTGAAGGTTGTTTTAGTTAAAAGCACTCTCTCATGCCATAAACATACATTAAAATAAGAAGATTAAAGAAAAGCAGTTCTCTCCCCATTTGCAGGCCTCATTTTAATAACACTAGAAAACTTCAAAATAAAAACACTAAGGAGGTTGGGAATGTCTGTAAATGGACTCATAAAAGGTTTTGGTGACCTTCCGAAATACAAAATACACTTCTTAAATTAATTGTTAAGTACAGGCATCATACATTAAAGTAAAACATCAACAATCTTGAAGAATTAGCTGGCATAACAGGATTTGAAATATAAGTACTATACAGAATATACATTTCAATTGTGATTGAAACTGGGTCTTACTCTGCAAACAAAAAAAATTATATATTTCTTTAACCTAAAAACTAATGTCCCCAGACCTCTGCACATCCATTTGAATGAACAGCAATGGAAAATCTGTTAAGGAAGATAAATTGTTGCCATTAGATTTCAGAAGCAGCAGTCTTCAAAAGGACCAAAGTTTACTGCTCCTTCCTTGCTGTCCAATGTAAAATTCCATCAAATTACAGCTGTGGCAGCTACTGAAATCTAAAAAAAATGAAGACAACACTCATAATGCTCAGCTCTAAATTTTGATAAGCCTAAATCTCAAGAGTTTAGATGTTAATTCAATCTTTCAAAAAATTCAAAAGCAAGAACAAGACCGTGTCTTGATGCTCCAATTTCAGAGCAAACATCCAAAAGGGGCAAAACATAAGATTGTATTTTTAGTTTTAAGTCAGTGAGAGCACATATAGCAATCTAAGATTCTACAAATGCCCAGAATCATGATTTTAATTCTCTGTGTTTTCTTTACAGGGCTCTACATGTACAGATTTCTCCCTGGAAGCATAATTTCCTTGTTTAGAACAAAGACTAACAGATCCATCAAAATAAGAATTCCCATCATTTCTCTTTTAAGAAAGTGATTGCAATTTATGGGTACAGAAATATTGCAGGATCATACCTAACAGCACACACCTCATGAATTGTCCTGGAATCCTGTGGGGAAGTATGAATTTCTTCCCTTCCTCAATGACTTGTTAACAAAGCTGGACTTCTGGATTACTTTGACTGCACTAATGTTGACATCAGAATCTCTGTCTTTGAGAGTTTTCAAAATTAATTTAGATACACTAAATACAACAGATACTACATGATACAACACCATGTTTGGGCTTCTCAGCTGAGATTCCAGATGTCAGCATTGAACGAAGACCTCAGCTTCCCCTGGTCACAATTCTGTACATGAAGCTTATATTATGCACAAACTGTTTGACAGCTTAGTTTCCCATCTAACTTTCTCTGTTTTAAAACTACTGGCAGAGCTGAGATAGAGGGAGGTGACCACTGCAAAGAAATGATAGGATCGGTAAATCTGTCCCTCCTTACACCATATTTAGCTCTACAGGTGCTATACAATCAGATATGCTAGCATGAAAACAATATCAAGCTGTCTGACTGCAACAAGGACTTCTAGCATGTTGATGAAGTCTCATTTCCGTAGGCTTTTAAACTCTGGACTCTCATTTTCGTGTACATATATTTGAGCCTAGGTTTTCTAGAACATGGGCTTTGGTCCTGAGTGAGTTTTCATCTTCAGTTCAATCTTTTTCTACTGACACCTAATGATCTTGAGTTCTATCCTTGATTATTAAAGAAATATATAATAATTTGCACTGAACTCTGGACTGATTTCATTAGGGCAACACAAATGATCAGAGGGCTGGAGCACCTCTCCTATGAGGAAAGACAGAGAAAGTTGGGGAACAGAAGACTTCAGGGAGACATTTTAATACTTAAAAGGGGACTATAAGAAAGATGGAGAGAGACTTTTTAGCAGGGTCTGTTGCAATAGGATGAGGGATGATGGTTTTAAATTAAAAGAGAGGAGATTCAGGCTGGACATAGGGAAGAAAGTTTTTACAATGAGAGTGGTAAAATACTGAAACAGGTTGTCCAGAAAGGTGGTGGATGCCCCATCCCTGAAGACATCCAAGGCCAGTCTGGATGTGGTTCTGGGCAACCTGATCTTGTTGAAGATGTCCTTGTTCATTGCAGGGTGGTTGGACTAGGTGAGCTCTGAAGGTGCACAAGAACAATCATGAAGATGGGATGGCAAGAAATGCGTGAAACTAAAACCTCCCCTCACAAAGATACAAGGAGTGTTCAAACACTGAATCAGCATTGCACCTTAGACATTTCCACAAGAAAAATTACCTGTGAACTGAAGAATAGCTGCTTTTTGAGATTGATGTGCATTCAGGATGTAACTATACAGAAATCATCATGAAGAGTATATCTGATACTGTTACTCCTACTATTCAAAACTAGAGAACAGGTACTGCGTAATAGCAGTGCCCTGATGCAAACAAAACACAGCAAGCGTACTAAACACTGCTTATAATGCAAACACTATCATTTAGCTCTAGGTTACAGGAACTAAGATGCCTGGGGTAAAATCTCATCTGGCATTGATCTACTCTCGGCAGCTAACTTCATCTTCCCACCTCCGCTTTCTGTTCCCACACCACAGTTTATGCCACACCATTGGACTCAGGGACCACATCCCTCAATGTGTTTGTGGGGATGACACATAGTACTATGAGGCGGCATTTTTTTCTTGTGGTTTCTAGCAGGTAATAAGAAGAATCAAGAGTAAGAATTTAAATGCTTTTCTCTTCTCACCCGTTTGCCACAGCCTATCTTTTTTGAAAATATGGAAACACATTTTGTGCACTCATAGCTCACTTTTGGAAACTTCTGTTCACATTTTCATAAAGCCCACACAGCTCCAGGCACTGTGCAAACATATGGGAACATACAGGCTGAAGTAAATACAAAACAGTAGAAAGAAATATCACAAATATCACTAGATAGAAAAATGAGGCCAGTAACAAATACAGGTTAAAAATAACACAGTTTATAATACAGATTTTAATAAACAATATTGTACATTCTAGTAGAGACTGTGCATGTGACAATCTAATGTCATTGCTCACTGCACAAAGCTATGTTCTCAGAATTCATCTAGGAGGCTGCCCAGAATGCTAATGTAATCAAGTATCTGAAGCATCTCAATACCACAAGTGACACTAGTGCAAAATGTATTGACCTAACATGGATTTTATTTTTCCCCCAAATTCCTATTTGTCGAGGCAGTTAAATGTGAAAGGAAAAAGAGCTCTACAACTTGAAGTCAAAAGGTTTCTTTTCTTGTAAGGCAGCAAGCAAACCACAACTCAATGGCTCCCTCTGCTGTCATGTCTTAGAAGTTTCATCATATTTGGCCGGGTTTTGTTTTGGTTTGTTGGGGGATTTTATCTGGTATTTTCATACGTTGTTCCATCTTTGGAGGTTCAAAGAGACCTTTATCCGAAAGTATATTCCTCAAAGAGCAATTCAATACCTGCTTATCCAGGCTGGAACAGTATCATCCCTTTATGTTTGCATGGCAGCTATACACAGTACCAGGAAAGAAAAAAATGTTTATGAATAGTTCACCATCTTCACCATCAGCTTTGCAGCTGAGCTGCATTTAACTGCAGACAGAGATACAGATTTTGTCCCCAACAAGGCTAGATCACCTCATATGAAGCAACTGTATTGAAGAGTAATAATTTCAGGTATGGGAACTACCCTGGAGATGAAACACATTCCTCCCAAAACAAAAAAAAAGTCCACAACCAAACAACCTGGATCGCAATAGTGCCTCTGGCAAGCATTCTTCCTCGCTCCTTGCTAGCCCCAGGAGACAGATGATTGAAGTTACCAGTCCCAGGTGAGTAGCAAAGCAGCCATATCAGCGTGTCCTGCCACACAGCTGACAAGGACTTGTCTGCCTCTCAGCGTCATGGTAGGAAGCTTAGCAATAAGTACTCCACTGGGGACCTAACTCCAAACCACAGAGGCAACAGGTCCCTCAAAAAAGCCAGACCTGGACCACAAAATCTGCCTTCCCACAATTAAGAACAAAGAACTCTGAAGGATGTCATTTATTCTTAGCAATGTACAGACAGGGAGGGTAAAAAATATTAAGAGTTTTCTGCAGCTCTGGGTCAAAACACAGAAGTGAGTTTAAGAAGAAAACTAAACACCCGAGTACTTCACTTCCTGGACAGTGTAAAACCCTCCCCTCCATTCAGTAGGAGGCAGAAAAGGAGGGACTGTCAGGGAGGGACTTCCCCATAGCAGGGCTCCCGCCACCTTGGCCTTGGCAGAGCAACACATTCCCCTAATGCTTCCCTAAAGTATATTTGGTGCCTGAGCTTAATGGAATGACTGCAGTGAATATTTCCATACCCGTCACAGAATTTGCCTCAATTGTTTCCATCCTCTTTCCACTCTGAACCTGATACCTCCCAAACCAGGAGCTATATTTACCCCTCACACACTGCAATGTTTGATGCTCTCATGGTTCTAAATTAAGCAGCTTCTGTCAGGACCAGGACCAACTGTAGCCCTTCTCTAGTGGGTCTCCAGACTTCTTGGTGCATTTGTGGCACCCTGTCTAAACTATACTCAGATGTACACACTTAAATAGCCAGCAGTTATCTCACTCATCTGGCAGTGAAATTTGGATTGCTGATGTTCCAGGCTTTTCCACTTACTCCACTTTTCATTTGGCATGTGCTTAAACTGGTGGAAAGCAGTCCTCTTTCTCCTCAAATTGCTGAGGCAGCACTAACAGCTTAATTTTGCCTTTAGACCCAGCTGCATCTATCTAAATACCTTTCTCCACAAAACATGCTTAAAGACAGCACGTTTCCACTCTTCCCACATCCTTGGCAGAACAAAACAACCCTTCAGATTGCAACTTCTGTTTTCTTTTTTACTTTTTCCCCCATTTATTTTTATCATTATGATAGGCTAATCCTCCTATAGGAAGCAAGTCTAGTTTATTCTTTGTAAAGCAATACACTTACTACTAGCAACCTCTTAGTGTGAAATGGCCTTGCTCTCTCATTTTACTCAGCTAGGCTCATGCATTGAATTCTATCTATGCTAACATTCTAACATTCTCTAACATTCTAGATTTAACTTGAAGGTGGCCCATCCTAATCTGATAAGAAAAATCTGAAAGAGCTTTTGAAACATTTCAAGTGAAGCACATCCAAATAATATTAAGATAGCTGATTATTTAAAATCTCCCAAATGCCTTCATCTTACAACTGTGGTCCTTTGCTATAAAAGCCCATACCCAATGAACTGAAATCTGGTCTTATTTACATTAACTGCAAATACAAATTAATTTTTCATCTTATTAGAGGTAGACACTATATACAGGAATCAGCTGAGAAAGCTAACTAGGATGTCCAAAAAAATTCAAGCGTGTTTCTTCATAAGGAACTCTGTACTTGTATCAAGCATGCAGATACAACAGAGTGGTCTGCACATTCACCTAGTGCCCAGATTAAATCTTTTGACATATTTGTAAGAAGTTGCATCTTTATTTCCTAGAGTTCAGTCTAACTGCTGTATGGTTCACTGGTATTGTTTTCCTGACTGGCAGGCTTGGAGAGAACAATTTTCGCACAGTAATCGCTTCTACTAGAAAGGCAAAAAAACTTCAGGCACACTTACACCTGCCCCTTCAAGATATCTTAAGCTGGAAAGCAAAGTATAGAAGAAGAATGCAAATAAGTTAATGCAAGTAGCTAGCAAGCCCATCCACTGTGCTTTTTTAGACAGGAGAGAAAACACAGCCTCGCAAGGCTCCTCTTGTATCTTCCAAACTCTGCCTATTGAGCTGGAATAATTAGCCTGAATTGGGGTCAACTGAGTGTCAAAGTCTGAAACAAAAGAAGTTCATGAAACTTACCTCTAGTGTATCTGCATGTTCATTTCTTTCCTAATACCTGGTAGGTGAAGAGGTGCCATGTTACTGACATGAAATAAAGGCATAAAGAGTAAAGGATGTTCCCTGTTCAACAGAAAATTTGAGGCACCAAAACAGAAAAATGAAAACATTCCAACCCTGTCCCCTCCTTTTCTACAATCACAGAATCATAGAATAGTTAGGGTTGGAAAGGACCTTAAGACCATCAAGTTTCAATGCCCCTGCCATGGGCAGGGACACCTCACACTAGACCACGTCACGCAAAGCTCCATCCAACCTGGCCTTGAACACCGCCAGGGATGGAACATTCACAACTTCTGGGCAGCCTGTTCCAGCACTTCACCACCCTTACAGTAAAGAACTTTTCCTCCTATCTAACCTGATTATCTACCTGATATCTTCCCCTGTTTAAATTTTAACCTGTTACCCCTTCACCTATCACTACAGCCCCTAATGAAGAGTCCCCCCGCCAGCGTCCCTACAGGCCCCCTTCAGATATTGGAAGGCTGCTATGAGGTCTCCACGCAGCCTTCTCTTCTCCAGGCTGTACAGCCCCAACTTTCTCAGCCTATCTTCATAAGGGAGATGCTCCAGTCCCCTCATCATCCTTGTTGCCTCCTTTGTACTTGCTTCAATAGCTCCATGTCCTTACATTGAGGACACCAGAACTGTTAATCAGTGAATTAAGCCAGAAAGTTGTGGATACCAGATCTTTTCATTTCACTACACTGTCAGATATGCTGTTTGCCCACCCAATGCAGACAGATTAGCATATTTGAACTGATCCTGCTCTAAACTCTCCACAAATGATCCAGCTGTGAGAGAGAAGCCTGCAGCAGGCCAGGAGTACTGCTGAGCTGGTAAATCTGGTAAATTGAGAGCAATCCAAGCAGGAAAGCTCATTGCTCCGGCGCAGAACTGCACTGCCAACGCAGCATTGCAGAAGTGGGCACACAGGCAGCAGAGGTACATAATGAAGTTGACAAATAGGTCAGCACTTGCACAGATAGCAACTATGATGACAAACTTGTAAAAATATTTTTTCCATCCTAGCTCTTACTCTCACAAAATAATACAACTAACTTGGGCAACAACATCTTTATACCAGCTTTAGAATAATCTGAGCTCTGTACAAACTACAGTATGCTTGAAATTCAATCTTTTACAAAAGGGTTCCATGTCTGTAAAGAAAGCTGAATGTTCAGGTTAAAATATGTAGAATATAAGAGATAATATCCAACAGCATCTCACCCCTGTTCTGGGAATAGAAGTTCCTAGAAGGAAAATCTGTATTCCTAAGCAACGTCTCTTTATTTCACAAAACTATTTCCTCCAGCAATTACACTTCAGCTAAAAGCAAAGGCCCAAACTTTCACCAGGGAACACATTTACCTATGCTAATATCTGCAGGCCCTGACACGAGCATGAGGGAAGAAATCAATAGGAAAGAGTGAAGCCAAGCCAGTAACTAACCCAAAGTCAAGCACATTTTGTCTTTGTGCAGGGACAGAACACTTGAGTTAGTGGGAGTGCAGCACCTGCCCCCATCCAGCTCCTATATTTAGTTCTTCTGTAGGTTGCTTTAGTATGCTTCCTCTGGAATACTGAACACATTTAAAGACAGAAACTTCGACCAAATGCTCTCCAAAGGTAACTAATCACTGGAGCTCCGAGGTATTTTTCTAGGGGAAACCAGAATGTGGAAAGTCTGTGGATAGTCCTTCAGCTACACGTAGTAACTGAAACTTTCCAACCTCATTTCTGTCATGTGCAGTAGATTTAATTTTGTCTGTAAAATGGCATTCTATACAATACCTTGATCATTTTTCTTCTTTGGTTAAAGTTCCTCTTTAACAGACATCATCAATGCTTAACCCTTTTGAGAAGGTTCTCAATGGATTTTCTTGTTCTTGGCTGTCAAATGAGCCATGTTTCTGCTGCTGGTACATTAATATTATTTTACTCACTGAAGTAAAAATCCAGAAAGGGTCCTGATTTAGAAAGGCCCAGCTAGTTTGGGACTAGGGAACCACACCAGACAACTTCAACTTTCCTCGCTCTTATGCTTTTCTTTCAGTTAGCTGTGATGAGAGGCAGAATATCAGATTAGCCAAATCTTCTGCCTAACTGGCATATCCATTCTTACACAATGCCATCTGTAGGGCAATTTTGATTGTCAAACATCTGCAGAAAGGGTTGAAATTTCAAAATATTTGTTTTGCAACAAACTTGTTGAACTTGTTAAAACTTTGGACTGTAATTTATTTTTTCCATATTTTCTGGATCTCAGTTCAGGCAATAAAATGAAATTCAGATTTGTTTTTTTTACATCCCCTATTTTGGTTCATTTCTCTAGTGTTAGTGAGGCAGAAAATTCCTAGGTTTTTTGCTTGTTTGTTTATATTACAGATTTGATCTGTAGTGGGTGTTAGCCTTGGTAACATTATTGACCAAGGACTTTGCGCTAGCCTTAAGTCTGTGAAGCTTTGTGCTTAAAAACAACATGGCTCCAAAGCTTTCTGCAGTATCAGAGCATCCCATAAAGACTGAACGAACTACAAAACCCAATCCAAATCAAGCAGCAGTGAACTTACTAGTGATGAAAGCTGGATGATAGGGGAAGGCTAAAATTGTCTTAAGTCTCTCCTGCAAACTTTCATAGTCAGAGATGTAGTCGCCTTTAAGACTCTGTGCTGTTCTTATCTTTGAAAAGCTGCACAGGGCTCATCCCTCTAAATTTTGCTGGCAGATTAGTGGGTAAAGTACTTACCAACCTGAATGTTTTCCTCTTGACTTCCCTCCTCAGGGAGAGACTCAAGGCCAAGATCTTACCTTTGTTCAGGAAGCTGCAACCAGAGAACTGCAATCATCCTGGCAGCAGACACCCATACTTTCAACTCTTTCCTCCTACCAGTGTAATGAAATACCTGTGCTACAGCTCTTTTTTCTCAATTCAACCAGTCTTAAGACTGAAAAATCCCCAATTACTATCAACAAATTTATTTCAAGATCCCTTTACATCAATTTCCACACCTCCTCTATCCATGGTTCATCCTGTACCTTCATCACTAAAACTTTCTCAGCCCCTACCTATTACTTTTCTACCTTCAACATCTTTCCCATAGTTTCCATGTATCCCACTATTTTTAACCACTCCACACAAAAGATAACCAAAATTAACCAACAAAAAAAAATAAAAAAATAAAAAGTAATATATTTGTTGCCAGTACATTCTTCCCTGAACTATCCCCATTTCGTCAGTCTGTATTAATTAAAATCCAGGGACATCTATTTTGCATTGTCTCACCTTTTGGGGTCCTTCAACTCTCCTGCAGAAAATGTGACTTATTACAATAGAATTATTATCAGTTAAATATAGATGAGTCGATACCTGCTGATGGTTGACTAGGTATAAATGGAAAAATTACTGCATTACTCTTGCGCATTTTAGTTGAAGATGTTTCTCTGAGAAATTTGAGCACACTGATGTTTGCAGAAGTAAACATTTTTAATAGCACACTCAAGATTACCTTTGACTACCAAATAAGTAACAATTTCTTTTTTCCAGCAGTATTTTGATACGATGATTTCAGGAAAGATAGCTGGCTTATTTAAATAAATCTTATCACATTGAGTGACTTAAAAGTACTGCACAGTAAGTAGCTACTCTGTTCTGTACACCTCATCACACTATTATCCCAGTGCTTTAATAAATCATTAATTCCCAATCTGTATCCAGACTGCTTTTCTTCTGTGTTACTCATGCATCATATGAAAGACTCTCTGCAGCAGGGACAGTCTCATTTGGAGTCTCAAGTAAGCTTCTGCCTTAGTGGTACCTTAACTTCTAGGCATACCCTATTTCAGGTCTCTTTTTACACTCTTATCTTGAAGTCACCTGTATTATCATCCAGGATCATCCAGGCAACATCACCCTAGGCTGATGCTTCTCTCTGCACACTCCTCCACATCAGCTGTCAGCTTGCCTCCAACCTCCCAAACTTCCAAGACTTACCTGTCGAAAAGTCTGTGTTATAGAAACTTTTTCCTGCATTGCTTGTAGAGCTTTCTGGGGAATTTGAAGATGGAAGAGAAGAAGTAAAGGCCTGTGAAGTACCTTCCAAATTTAAAATCAATAAATTTTAAAAAATGGAAAATTACAGTTCCTCCTAACAGAAAAGTTTTATTCTTTGCAGTCGTCAGAAGTGTAGGTTTAAGAACAGCAAACTCCTTCAATTAAAAAAAAAAAAAAAACCCAACAAAAAGAAAACAAAAAAACCCACAACATAAACTTCTGAACCAACATATAAATGCACAGAGAAACAGCACACATGTGCACAGCATTTCTTCAATTTCCTTTTACCTTAAGCTTTGTTGGTGTGTTTGCTCCCTGCAGGTGGGAATATCTCACAATTCCATCTGTTTCTCATTTTCTTGAAAGATTTTCCATTATCCCTCCCCACTTGTTCCAACTGAATAAACCAACAGCTCATTGTTCTTTTACATATGATAGGTATGATTAATTGAATTGCAAGGAACAGGAGGAAAATATCAAAAGAAAAAGAAGGTAGAAAGTCAAAGTGTCCTTTCAAGTGAATTTTCTGTTGCAGAGCAAGCAGGTAGGCTCAGTTCCTCAACAGTCACAATCTTACTCTTAGATCTAAAGAGAGACACTAAATGAGAAACTCCATCATGGTGTAATCCTGCAGAAAAGCTGTGTTTAAACAGAGACTTTTTCAGTCTACAATACTAAGACACATTTGGCATAGAGAAAACTAACTAGAACTTGTAAGAGAGTTAAGCAGTGAAAGTATTCAGAATACAGCTTGTGTGGGAAACCTTCAGGATTTTTTTAATCAGATATAGAACTTACTTAATCATATTTCATTATCTTGTCATTTACTCAGTATGAGTATAAAAAAAAATATGATGCAACTTATCACTATAGCCAGCTCCAAAGATTAACAATGACTCAAAAAAATACACTAGCAACTGAGTAACTTCTTCAGATAAGGAACTTAAAATTAAGCAAGACTAGAAAAATCACTGACCATGAAATCAGCTGGGAAGTCTAACACAAAGCAAGGAGAACCTGCGGCAGGGGAATGGCCTACACACTGAACACAACTAACCTTCAGAGCCTTGGAAAATATATGGCTTATTTAAAGAAAATGTGAAATACGGAACTTCATACTGGAGTGCAAGTTAACTCTTAAGACTGTAAACTGATGTAAGGCCAAAAGCAGAATCATGTTAAAAGAGGAAGAAATATATAAGAGATAAATGGGGGAAAGAAGAAAGAAATTACCCCAAAACAAACAAACAAAACCTCACAAAACGAGCAGACCAAATTAGGAATTCAACTGGACTATGTAAACATACTTAATTCTTTGCTCAAAAGATTCTTCCTTTCAGCATTTGAAAAGCTACACTGAAGTACAAGTGAAGAATCAACCCTACTTTTCTGTTTAACATCCTTTGTCTCATGCACCTGTTAGTTCTGTTTGGTGCTCCAGCATTTCATCTGCTTCCCAAGTCAAGTATTCCTATCTCCACCTTTTACTCTCAGTTTTCCAAAAAATCATCAATACTCACTAGCAATCCAAAAAGCAGATACAATAGCTATTTATTAACATTTAAAATAAAATAAGCATAAATTTCAGGAACTAAAAACTCCTCTGAATTATTCTCCATGTGGTATTCTTGAAATTGAAGAAGATCAATACAACTGAAAGACCATGCATCATCATGAAATATGAAGTTGAATGGAATGCAGCTCAAGTTAACAGCAATTAAGTTACATTAGCCTAAAGAAAAAATAGTTTCACACATTTTTTGATGAAGCACCACACTCACAAGACCCAGTGAAGCATCTCATGAGAACTAAGCTGCAAACAATATAAGCACTTGGAAAAAAAACCTGGCAGCCAATTTAGGTAAAAATAAAATAAAATTAAAAATTACCATATGAATTTAGTAGCAATATTCTCCAGAAAACCAACACAAGAGGGACAGATTTAACATCCAATGTATTGCAGTCACATAGCACAAACATCTGAATTTTAACCAGTTTAACAGTTCTGTATTCCTGAAAAAGAGAGCTCTCAATCCTTTCATCCTTTGTTTTACATAGCTGCTAATCTGAACTGATGCAAATACTTGTAAGATTCTTGGGTAATATTGGTAAAACACCTGCTGCATATATTAATTCTTGCAAAATAAAATTTCAGCTTTTTTTTTAGTAGATATACAATTACAGTACATAATGAAAGACCCACAACCTTTCATACCATCCTTTTGCTGACATGTAATAGCTTAGCTCAAACTAAAGCTAAACCTCCATCTAGCTTGCTCAAATGCTTAGTTTGGAAATTTTAATTCCTGGACTAAGCATAAAGCGAGGACTTCTTAACATCTGAGGTTCTTTCAGATGTTTACAGAACAGGAAAGAAAGGATGCATATATTCAGAGTTCAAGATTAAAGTGTAATGCTTCACATATGAGGGCACAAATCAAGACAGCTTGTTCATCCGAAAGCCCACGAGCTCAACTTAAAATACAGTCATCAATCTACAGTATCTTGTTTCATTTTACACAAACATCCACTTCACTCTCAAGATGCACGTAAACTTGTGCAGACAGATGAAATGTTGTAGTATCTATGAGTGTATGAAATTCAAAACAAGAAAAAAACAATGAAGTTTTTCAAGTGTTACAAGCAAAGGAAGTTAATTCAGTATTAAGATGGCAAGTGCAAATCCACACAGAATATGCAAACACAGCTTAAAAACTCTCACTGTTAACACATAGGTTATTGCCACCACTAAAATTCAGAAGCATGCTTAGAGTAGAGCCTTGTATTTGAATAACTATATGCCCTTTAAAATCCCAATGAAATCGTGTTTCTTTCCACTTTCTGAATGAAAATGCTGTAGTTAAAAAAAAAAAAAAAAAAAAAAAAAAAAAAAGCCATACTCCACATGGAAGCCTGATTTCACTCAATTATTAAAGCAGTATTTCTCTATTTACATTGTGCCAAACAGACTGAGTCAAGTTAAACTCAGGAGATTTCCTCTTTCGAGAGAGGGAAATAAGTGAAGTCAGAAATTTTTTGGTAGATTGTGAAAACAGCATCCAATGCCAGGCTTTCCTTATGGGCACCCAAACGAAGCAGCAGACAAAAACCATGATAACAAAGTCATCCCAGAAAGGATAAGGAAAGGGGAAGGAATTCTTACTTAGATGGGAGTAAGAAATTCACTGCCTCTTGAATGCCTGACTAAGAAAAGACTTCTGGAGGAAGAGCTGAAGACCCACCCGTTTGTGCTCTGCTCGCAGCATGACAAGACAGTTTCTTGCAAAACAAGTAGGGAAATTGATTGAAGGAGAGGTCCAACTGATCACTGACTGCTGTTTGCCAGAATTCCACTTGTGGAGAAAGGACAATGTCAGGAAAGAATAGATAACACAAACATTATGCTTCCCTTTATATTAACAAACAGCAAGTTTTTTTATTGACGTTTGGCTTAGAGATCTTTGGATACTGAAAGAATCATTACCCAAGAATGCTTCAGGATTACTATTGGAAGAGAAATGCTGTCAAGTTTGCATACAGGCCAGGCTTTTAGCTTTGTGAATGGAAAGGTCCCTATTTATACTAGAATGCAGTCTATTAAAATACATGAAGCAGGACAGTATAGAACAGATTTTTTGCGGTAAACATGCCAGCTGTACACTAATATTTTTATTTTATATGAGGCCAGACTCATTTACTTAAAATTCTTATCATACACAGGAAAATTCTTTCCTCTCCCATGCTAAACTATGGTGGATCGGTCAGGCTGAAAAATAAACAAGGATGTGAAAAGGTTAGTTTTGAGGAAACTTTCAAGCTAAAATCCCACAGAATTTAAACCAAGGGTTTGCCGCAACTGGATGGAGATGAACTGCTCTCAATCTCTCTTAGCTTAACAATAAATTACACAGATCTTCACTTGGCAAAGAATAAACATGACACTGACAAAACTGTGCACATTTCATTAACAAAACGGTGAGGGAAAATGAGTTCAAATGGTTCTGAAAAGCACATAAAATCCATTCCTAAAGGGTGATTTGTTTTTGAATGCCTAGAATTATTCATTTAAAAATCAGTGCTGCAGAAAATTTAAAGACTGTCCACACTGGATTTTCCCTGCACTAGCATCAGCTCAAGTATGTAAATAACTTTCTGGTAAAACAGTCACCAATCATTTCGAAAAATTAAGGTAACTGTTATGCACAGAACTGAAAACACCATTACTGTTGCTTCAACTCAGTTTCAGCTAGGAAAGATGCACTGATGCTTGTAGATCAAACCAGCTTATTTTAAACTTTCTTAGTTTATTTAAAACTTCCTTTGTAAGGAATATTAATGCAAGTATGTAAATTCTCCTATGAAATAGAAAGCAACTTCAAAATACAACTTTGAGTGAACAGTGACAAGTTTTTAAGATGCTTCTTCCTACGTATTAGGATATTTACACTTGACCACGAGTTCAACATTATCTTTTTTTTGGTGCCCCAGATTTGTCTGGGACAATAATTTTGCAAGGGTTTGTTTTTTGTTGTTTTGGTTTGGATTTTTTTGCATCAAAATTTTGTAGACAGTGCATTATGAAACTGCCAGAGTCACCAAAAAAGAGCAAGAGGATGTATAGAAGCAAGTATTTCATAAATTAAACCCAGAAGTACAAAACATATGAAATAGTGAAATTTGTCTGCTTGTAAATATCGAGTTTTTCCCAGTCCAAGTACCTTCAGGTTAGTGTCCACATCTTTCTTAAGGCAGCAACTTCAGCATTCAACTGACAGGAATTATTTCTTGTCAAATACCAAAAGAGC
>JAOEHX010023290.1:0-10053 GCA_025448015.1 Bolborhynchus lineola | reverse complement strand
TACTTGCATTTAAAAAAAAAAAAAAACAGTGTTATATTCATTAAATTTGACTATGTGCTCCCCTAGAGTTAGTTGTTTTTCAGAGTTCAGAACATTGAAATTCCATGTATGGATTTAGGTCCAAACCTCCTGAGTTTCCACTCCATCCAGTCAGTCACAAAATTATTAATAAATCATCACATATTAATAGCAACCCTTCAAGTCATAAAAGGCTGCAATATGCATTTATGATTTTTAAATAAAAATTGATGACTATAGTCTTTTTTGCAATAGGTAACATAGTAGGGGGAAAAACAATCACATGAATGCTGTCATTTATTTTAACTTTTATATTAGTTTCATGGAAAAAATATTCTCTCTGTAACCCACTGAGATTTATCAGCCTGTGAAATTTTATAATAAAGAAAAGATTGATTTTCTAGTTAAAGAAAACAAGTGTGCATGTATTTTCTCTCTTTGGGGGATAGTCATGTGAAATAAAATGGTTGAGCTGCCTTTGCAAAGTCCTATGACAATGCATTTCACTACTCTGTGTAGATCCATTCAAACTTCTGTGGGCTAGAAACAGTTGTCTATGCATATGTACAAAACACAGAACAGGGTCATCTCTCTGAATGCTTAACCTGGAATTGATTCCAAGTTTATCCTACCCATTTTTAGATGCAAGTACCCAGGATTCTGAACGCAGCAGAGCTGTGCAAGGGGATTATGCAATTGTTACACTGATGTATGGCAGATGACCCTACACTTACCTCACTCCACTGACTACCAAGAGAGTCTAGAGAGACAATGTTTCTGACTTAAGTACTCATTTTTTTTTGCTCTATATGACATGAGATGAATCTAAGCTTTAGATTTCCATGAGTTAAGGGAAATTCCTTATCAAGTCCTACCCAAAACACATACCTGCTACATAAGCTTAACTCACTGGGGAGCGACTTCTCAACTCCAGCATGACAAAGTGAATGACCACCTGTCAGTAGGTGGGAATCGGGTACCTGGTATAATTAGATCCTCTTGAATTTAGGCTTCCAAGATCCTTTTAGATATTGTGATGAAAGGATTTGCTTAATAAATGGAGCCTTGGGACTTTGGAGTCTTGAGGATGTCAATAATAATGAGCAGTTCTTTGTCAGACCTTCAGAAAAAGATAAAAGATATGTGAAAGGGTGGATCTCAACAAAATGAAGAAAGGAAATATGAATACTAATTCAGATCTATTGTTAACATCCAAAGTTTAAGCTTCTCTGAACCTTGATTTCAGCAGACAAAATCAGTTAGAAATACAGAATTAGTATCTGGTGGTAATCCTGTGAAGAAGATCTTTTCACATTTCTTGGCCACTTCAGAGAGCAATATTAGCTGCATGTGATAACTAAAATGTCACTTAGTTAAATTAAATAAATTAAATAGCAAATTTTGAACTTGCTGAGGCAAGAAAAATGCACAGAAGGTCAATAATCTTTTTAACACTCGATCTCTTCTTTTTCTTCCAATTTTCAAAACTTTTGGGCTCAGATTTTCCATATATTTGGACGTGAAAACCCTTTTTTTAATTGTCCCACCTTTCCTCCTTACAGCCATCATACCCATATGATAAGATATATTAAACTTTTTCCATCATGTTGACCAAAATCTACAGGAAGATATTATCTGCCTTCACTGAACAGAAGTGTGGACATTCACTCTGCAGTACCTTGCTAAGATGTAAATGATGAACAAAAATCCCTAAAGAGCTCTGTTCCGGGCTCCCTTCCAGCAAGTCTTGCTTCATTCATGAATCAGATAATATCTGTGTGTCCATGGACTGAATGAAGTCAACACTTTACTGTAAATTGTATTATATCAGGCCTAAAACAACACATCTTCTCTCAAATGCCACAGAAACAAAAAAAAAGTTTAGCTTACATTACAAAAGCCATCTTGTCTAAGTCAAAAGCTACTCCTTTATGTTTTTGTACATTCTTGCCAATACCAGAAGAACATGAGGTTGTTACACTGGCCCACAACAAAGTTGCATCCAACCATATACCCATCTAAAAAAATGGCCAGGACAGGTATTTATGGAAAGAATATAAGAAAGTGAATCCATATATGGTAAGCTTTTCCTGTGTACACCCTCACAGTTTCTACAAGTATAAGGTTTCTACAGAGAATATGGTCTCCACCTTTCTCATCCCATTACTTATGAACATAAATTCAGATGCCACTTTTACATGGCATATGAAAGATGGACCTTCTTTAGGCTCCACACTTATCTAGACCTGTTTGCATCTATCTCCATCCTGCAATACTATTTCCCTGTCCACTCAAACAAAACCAGATACATGCAACATCCTTCTTTTTGGTTTTGAGAGACAGTCTTGACCTGCGGTTATCCATCAACAGTTTTCTTCTGAGCTCAACATGTTTTGGATTGACTCTGTAGAACATCCCAGAAATCTGAAGAACTACCACACTGTCACTACTTTGGAAACCATTCCTGATATGGTGCCCATGAACAAGATTTAGCATTTGCAGGAGTGCTGCTGTGTGGAAACAGAAGCTGCTCGCACTGAACTTTTAGTGCAAATTTGCTCTCTTTTATTTGCTCCCAGCCTGCTTGTGTTCAGCTCTTGTCCTTTGCTTCCGTGTTCAGATAATAAGCACTTTGAGCAGGCTTTGTTCCTGATAAATACAGCATTTAATACAACAAGTTTATGCATTAACACCATTTCATAAATGGTGCAGAACCAATCACAGGTTGTCCCTTTGGCCCTTACACAGGCTGAAGTACAACACTGTAAATTCATCTGATATTTTTTGAAGTCCAAACAAAGTCTGTCCTCAAGATTTCTTTATCAACAGTAGTGTCTTCATTTTCTTCATTATCATCAGATCACTAATATATTTAACCAATATTATATCTATTTCTCAATGTGAAACACCACTAAGAAAGAACATAGCACCTTAGCAATGTTTGAGACAATGGACAACAGCAGTTTTGAATTCATCACTTCAATGTATAATGTCAATAAACTATAACATAGTACTAGTACTGCAGCATCTGCTAATATGTTATAACAAGCACCATAGGCTGACTATTACTCCTGGATATATAATTTAAGATTAGATCTTAAAGTCAATTATTCTTTTAGAAATAGAAAGTCTTAGAATTTGGAAACTATATGGAGGGGACAAAAAGGATGAGAAAATACAAGATTCTCACTGTCTGAATACCCTCTGCAAATCACCCACAGGCAAAGGAATGCTTTGGAGCACTTTTGCATCAGACTGGGGTTAAATGCATTAAGGCAGGCTCCAGAGCTGCCCATCCATGGCATGAGACTGCTTGCTCTGGGTTACTGTGTTCTGCTGAGAAGCTGGTGACATAAAAAAAGCACCAGAAATAAAGAATAAAAACAGAGTAGTCAGAAGTGCAGTAAACTGTCTCCACAATAAAATCTCTTATGGTCTCTTATTATTTAAAGAGAAATTAAATGTCTGAAAGACAAGATTTAAACTGCCTAAAAAAAGCCTTTTTTGTTCTTATTTATTAGAATTTCTCTTGATATTCTTGTTATCCTTGGAATTACTGAGTCCCTCTGTGAAGGTCACTATGATCCACATAGAACTGCTGAGAGCACAAATTCCACTGACCATAAATCACCTAAAAAAGATTCTGCTTCAGAGTGTAAAATTTGCCACTTCTTGATTTCACTGATGATCCTGTTAGCCTTCTGCTACAGATTTCTTGTTTGCTACCCTAAATCACTCATTCCTATGCATGTTCTTATGTTTCCTCTTATAAGCAGATCTAATGTTCTGACATTAACAAACTATATCAGAAAGTCAGCATTCTTTGGTGGGATCATGTGAATATAAAAAAAAAAAAAAAGTATAAATTAAAAATCTCATTCTTTTCGCCCCTTTCACAGGTACAGAAAATTCTCATGACCTCCTGTGACTCCTGAGGAAATGCAATTTTCAGAGAGCACCTATATATTTTAGATGTCTTTGGCACACTTGCATTTTTGTCCTTTCAGATAAAGGTTAATCATGCTGTCTACTTTTTGTTTCACCCTCCCTTCCTCTATTCTGCTGTGTGATTCATCTTTGAAATATGCAGAATCAACTTTTTGCTAAAGGTAGCTCTTTGCAGACACATCTAGTCCATTAACCCCACTTCGGAAAGCCTACTATATCTCATTTCTCTAAAAGCAAAATCATAACTAATCAGTGGTCATATTTCCTGGCCACAATTTATAACAGCTGCAGCACTGAAAATAAGTTTTCTGATGTCCTCTCCAAATTGATACCTTCAAGATAATTGCAACATCCCTAAAATGTGAGATAATATTAGAAAATCAACATTATTTAAACCATTTTTGTATTACTTAAGCTTCTATTTTGATTATTTCATGTTCTTGGCTTTGCTTTCACCTCAGTGTTTTGCAAAAAGGCCATCAATTTTCTATCGTTACTTTTTGTCTGGAGACTGAGAACAAAGGTGAGAATTTTTACTGACATCTCTGTAATGACTAATCTGTGTGGAATGGAAGATATTCTCAAATGGTGTGATGAATTCTCTTCTAGGTATCTGCGCCATGACTGATGTGTCTGCTCTAGGCTGAAGTTCTCTCTGTGCAGCTCCAGAGATGTAGACACCTAGGCAGGAGTCTGAATATGAAGATGAGTCCTCCTGCAAAATTAGGCATGGAAAAGTATCCAAATAGGGTCAGATTTTAATCATTTGCAGTTTTTTAAGTCATTCGCTTTGCATCTTGGTAAGGAAAGATTTTGTGATGTTTACGATCCTGCTTCATCTTTAGTTATCTGGAATGGACATAAGGCCAAGGGGCTAGCTATTGGAACACAGCTACTGTTCAAACCCACCAACCAGATGAGACACTTGTGAAAATGCATGTTCTTCAAAAACGGGATACCCCCTCATACAATGTCCTGTATTTTGAATGTATTACTGTTAGCATTACTAAATGCAAAGAAAAATTGATACAAAGCTTTTGGGTTTAGCTCACCAAATCATGCTGTCTTCAGTAATAAGGGTTGCAAATGAAAAACTACTTCAAGGAGATTTCTCAGCAGTTTTCCTGGATGACTAAACTCTCTGGGATATCCAAATGATCATAAAAATCCATATTTTCCTCCTACACATTATGTATATATGAATTTCTACACAAGATATGCACTCTCCTGGTAGATAGAGTAGAATAGTCCTGAGTTAGTAAGAAATATCTTTCTTCTCTCTTAAAAATTCAGATTCTTCTCTAGTGGGGCTTAAAATCTTTGTCCCAGGAACTGATCATCCTGTTTTGATGTCAATAGCCAATCTGAAGCTCTTGAATGCAGCAGTTTTACAGCCAACTCCTTTGTTTTCCATTATGTTTTACAATTAGCTAAAGTTTTAGCAAAAGTATCAACTGGGAAGAAAGATTCTTTCTGAGGAATTTCAGATTCATCAGCTGCAGAAGCTACCAAGAAAGGTCAAAACCAAAAGCAAAGGTAAGTCTCCACATTTTCATTTAAAACAGGCAGCTCAAACAGCAGAGGGCTCTTTGCATTTGTTAAGCACAAACAAAGCATTCTCAAGTAGTGAAGTGTGAAGGTGACTGATAAATCAAGCAACAATATTTTACGTTAAGTGTTTACAAAAAAGAATAATTTAGGACAGAAACCACCATTTTTCTCCTGGGAGTATGCTTATTCATGATTCCACCCTGAAAATAATGGCTCCACATCAAGAAGAAATCTTACTATTTTAGTTTCTTTGTTTCTGTTGTTTAACTATGCACCAAATTTTCCTTTTATTCCATCCTTTTTTTTATTTTTTCATCTGAAGACAAAACTATTTGTGAGGTTTTTTTATTCACTAACCAAACGCTTTCTTTGTGAACCAATAGATAGAGCTGTACAGGTGATAAACCAGAGCAAGGCAGTTATTATTTTCCTCCTTTTTTGTATAAATCACCCCCAAGCTAGCTTTTCTGTTAACTTGAAAAATATGCACAGACCTTTTCTAACACAAGATCAAACTTGCTGACATTCTTCAGTGATCCAAAGTCTGAATGAAAAATGTTTTAATTTTTATTCTCTGTAGTAGCAGCGCCTATTGCCTGAACAATTTGCATCATGAAAGTTACATGGCTGTGCACTGTGGGATACATAAAATGGGCTCAGACTGCAAAGGTGTGAATACCCTGAGATCCTTGGCTTTCTGTAGTGAGCACAATCTGAAAACCTGTGGATAAAGTCATAAATAATAAAATAACAAAACTATGATCTCTAACAAATGGTCACTCTGTCCAATACAAAACAATTCTCATTGAGGGAGGCTTTACTCCAATAACAGTCCTGCTATACATTTTTTATTTCATCTGCCTTATATCTTCATTCCAGTGCCAGGGCCATATCTAGCCACCAGAACTCAGCTGTCTATACTAGTGACCTGTTAAAACAGTCTTTGGCATGGTTTTGGCCCAAATTTTGCAGTGTAGTGCCCAGTTATATCCCTCCCTCGTATAGAATAAGGACATAGACAAACTGGAGAGACACAAAGTCAGAGCTTCTCAGAGGTGTAAAATGAAATTGCAAATGACAATAGGCACAAAATGCTACATCTAGAAGCGAATTTTTTATGAGATACAAGGAGAAAAATTTTCACCGTAAGGGTTGTCAAATACTGAAACAGGTTGCTCTGAGAACCCATGGAATTGCCCTCTTTGGAGACACTCAGACTCAGCTGGAAATTGAACTGCCCTCTAAAACCCAAATGATCCTGAAAATAGCTCTGAGGGCTTTGGATTACCTGGCTTCCAGAGATCGTCTTCCTCTTCCTAGCTAAATTAGTCTATGATCCTATGATTTTATGTATTTATACCTATTTTAATGCTATGATTCTGTCCAGATTGTGGGAGTTGACTTGTGCAACAGAGAATGGACTCTGTCACTATTCAATTATGGCAAAAATAGAGCTATTCTGATCTAAAAATTGGGCCTTGTGTGACAGAACTTGCCCTTTTTTCCTTCATTGTCTTCTGTGATTATTCACAAAGCACTATGTATAACATTATATATGTGTATATATAAGGTATATAGCTGCATAAACAAACCTTCGTAGGGAACAGGAAGTGATTTTTTATATTACTAGGCAAGACTTTTTTCTATTTTTATTTCCCTTTGAAAACTTTTAATAGCTATTAAAAGGAAAGATTAAAAAAAGCATTCATAAGTCTTATCTTCTATTTCAGGAAAAAATTAAAAGAATTAAAAGAACAGAATCCCACACTGTAGTTTTCTTGAATATTCAATGTATGTAACCAATTCCTCATCTAGAAAAAGTAATGAAAACTTCCATGTTTCTGAGGTCTCAGTTTTAGCTGTATCAAGGCCAGCTAACTTATAACAATCAATTAAGATACATCAAACAAGCAATATCTAAATCACATTAAATGCAAAATGTAATTCCAAGTTATAACAGATCTTTTCTCTACTCCGTTCTCTGAGTGTTCTGAAATGTCTTGCAGATGATCCATTGGCATACAGGCCACGTGGTAAGGAAGAGTTCTAAAGACCAGAGACAAAATCAGCTGAGGAGAGAAATCTAAAAAAGAATCTGTTTAGGCTAATGCAAAAGCTGTATGCAGCTATTTCCTCATTTTCAACTGACCAGCTTTGAAGATGGCTGTGGTAAGGTTCTTCTCCTGTGTTCCCATTTGCTTTTATTGACATCAGTGATAAATTCTTATTGGCTTTTCTAGGAAGAAAGCTGGATCTACCATGTGTATACCATCTTTGATGCTTGAAGGATCAGTAAACTCTTATACATATGTACACGAAAAGACATGCATCCAAGTGACCAATCCAAGCCTTTTTCTTCATAATTATCTGCATAATAATCTGAATCACTGAAGTAGTAAATATATATATAACAACCTTTGTACTGTGCCTTTACCCCAGAGGAACAATGTCTGTGATTCATAAGGTTCATTATGTGCTACATTTGGAACATTGTCAACAGTACTACCTTTCAAAAAGCCAGGATTAAGGGTAATGGAATGGAAAATTTCCTTTATCCCATTACTGCGTCAGTCTTGGTGTATGCCATGTATTAGCTTGCAACCAAAAGGTAGAGTGTGTGTTTTCAAACCACACGTTCTTTGAATTTCTAAAGGGAATACAACCAACATGCAAGGAAACAAAGTAAAGTATCTTCAGACTTGAAAGAATTCTTAATTTTTATTTTCTTTCCTTTCTTTTTTCTTTTTAGTTGGCATTTCCAGTTTCTTACTAAAAACGTAATTTAGTCAGAGGCTGCTTTCCCTTCTAATGCTAAATATGCAGGTTGAAAATGACATATTGTCTGGAATTCAGGGTTACAGATGAAAATTTTCACCTTCCTCTGAAAATGCAAACAGTGTTTGGCATTAGAAATTGTGTTGATTTCAGAATGTTTTACAAATTGATTACGCAAACCCCAACAAATAAAAAGGCTTCTTTATTCAATCCTAAATTACTATTCCATCCAAGCCAACATTGCCATATTCCAGATACTATCTAACAGACCTGAAAAACTCCTTCCCCTCAAATTGCTTGCCTTTCCTACCATGCAAGGCAGTCTAACAACTGTAGTGCCAACTACAACATCACACAGTTATACTGGTAGGATTATTGCACTTATTACAATTCTTAACTATCATTAGGTAAAATGTTGATAGTCAAACTCCTTGCTAGAAGTCATCTTGACTATTACTGGATATAAATTCAAGAAACCGACAAACTCCTATTCTTCATGTCTTACACACCCAGGTTTCCTCCAAGATAACTGGAAGGTCCTAGGTTAGGCAGGGTTGGACAATGTGATCAGTTGTTGCTTTCCAGAATCCAGTAGCTTTAGACAGAAAGTTTAGATCCTTGTGAGAAAGGGAATTACTGAAAATAAATATTTACAGCAATCTCACATCCTAGACAAAACTCACATTTGCAGTTGCTGCATAATGAAAACTGGAGCTGAAGGCTGTATGAACACTCTAGTTGGATAGCCACACCAAGAAGTTAATTTCAGGAACCTGTCATTTGTACAGAAGAAATGGTGATGAACAATGGTGATTTATTGAACTCAATGGCAGAAAACAATTGAAAAAAAAGAAAAAAAAGTAAACAGTCTTCATCTGTCCACACTTTTGTTTGAGGAACCAGATACTGCACATCATGATAAATGGGATCCAAGTGCTTGCACTTGGTTATTTTCCTTTTAGTTTGTTACATTTGCTACAGGCAGAAGCAAAGTTACCCTATGGAAATCATCACACACACTCTTTGAGAAATGTTATTCCCTTGTCTTCTCTTAAGCTTTGTGGCAAGTTCTCTGCCTCCTTGTCTCTAAAATAATGTGCATGGCCTCTGGAATGCCTTTATCTAATTCCCGCTGCGTGTTACGTTTTAGTCCATTCAGATGGCCTGATCTGTATGAATTTGGATTTTCCACCTAATTAGAATCACAGAATCATAGAATAGTTAGTGTTGGAAAGGACCTTAAGATCATCTAACACTAACCCCCCTGCCATGGGCAAGGACACCTTGCAGTAAGCCATATCACCCAAGACTCCATCCAGCCTGGCCTTGAACACCACCAGGGATGGAGCATTCACAACTTCCTTAGGCAACACATTTCACAGCCTTCACAGTAAAGAACTTCTTCCTTATATCTAACCTAAACTTCCCCTGTTGAAGTTTAAACCCATTCCCATTGTCCTGTCGCTACAGTCCTTAACGAAGAGTCCCTCCCCGGCGTCCTTATAGGCCACCTTCAGATACCAGAAGGCTGCTATGAGGTCCCCACACAGCCTTCTCTTCTCCAGGCTGAACAGCCCCAACTTTCTCAGCCTGTCTTCATAAGAGAGGTGCTTCAGCCCCCTTATCATCCTCATGGCCCTCCTCTGTGTTCTTTTTGTATATTAATTTTACTGCTGCTATTTTTAAGAGGCTTTTCTTCCTAGGTTCCAGTTTATTTTATTTTATTATTTTGTTCGGTATTTTTTTATTTAAGTGATTTCT
>JAOEHX010023286.1:0-12239 GCA_025448015.1 Bolborhynchus lineola | reverse complement strand
AAACAAACAACCCCTAACAACAGCAAAAACAACACCCTCCCCCCCCCCCCGGAAAACACCTAGTGCTGTTTCACCTGCAAACTTATGAACTTCGATACACATGTACAACACTGAGAGGTCATTTCTATGGTGCCACTTCAGAGACTGCTACCTACAAAAATGCTAATTTGGAGATACTGTGGAAATACCTAAGATTCTGACTGCTGTTTGCCTTAACTGTAGGGGGAGTTCACCAAATCCAAAGAACTCTGAAGCAATACTTCTCCAGTTTGCTGTCCTGGATGCTTTGCATTATATATGTCCTGGAGAAAAGGAATATCTCTTCTTTTTGTTGTTGATGTTTCCCTGCCACCCCTCCCCAGAACCAAGTGTTACTCAGTGGAATTCACCTTGCAGAACAGGAAGACTTTTTAAGGCTCCCAGCCTGCTGCACGAACATGTGCCGCATATGTTGTTTTGGTTAGCAGTTCAAGTATCCTAGCAAGTCCTACTTAATAATTGATCTGATAACGCTTGATTGTGCTTCACTGTGTTTAAATTTTTTTGGGAACTGTTTAGATAATGAAAGTGATCCAGGGCCCACATTTGTGTAAAACTCCAAAATTAGAAAACACAGCCTTTAGTGTCTCAAGGTCTCAAGATGAGTGAAATACTGAAGGGCATTACATATTGTAGAGTTTAAATCAATATCCTAACATTAGCATAAATGATGCATGTGTAAATAATGTCTGTTTATACTTTCTGTATAACATTTTGCTGGTGTGAGTGTTACATGGAATGGTCAGAAAGCAGTTTCATAGCTCTGTGCAGCAGCAGAAGCTGCAGAAGGAAAAGGTCATGTGTAGATCACCTAGGTTTCATCACAGCAATAGAGAATTGTCCCCTGGATTTTTTTGAAGATTCTTCTGACTTTTCTTGTGTTAAACAGTGCTATCAAATAGTAGGTGGTGCTATTTCTCTTTGGCATTACGTTTCCATTGAATAGCGCTTATTGAAAATAACATGTCTTCGCAGACTGACAGTCTTACATCCATCTGGAAAAAAAAAAAAAGCGTTAAATCCCAAGAACTGATCCTGGATAACGAGTAAGGTTTTCTTGTTGTTGTTTTTATTATTCAGTAACATTGTAAAATTCTCCTATTTAATTGCTCATACTTATGCAGTACAAAGGATAGAATGCAAACTTCCATGATGTTCTTGGCCTGATTCTTAATATCTCAAAGTCATTACTTAAAGGAAAAAAAAATATTCAGGCTACAGACCATAGCAACAAGTAAGGGATTCCAAAGGATGTTACAGGAACCTTGTTAGAGCTAGCAACATGTTTCAGACCTTCAAAATCCCATACTTCTGGACACATTAATTTGCCTCACATCGAAGATATGCATGTGGGGTTCCAGTGATAGCATTGTTGTAGCTGTGGTCGTTTAGGATTTTTTGTTTAAATATAACTTTTCCTTTCCCTTCTGCCCTGGCATTATTTTCACTATTCACAGTGTTTTACTTAAATTCTCATGCAGAGAATTCTGATAATTTTAACTGGACAATTCTATTTCTTGTACTTATGGCACTTCATGTGAAACAGTTCTGCCTTCGTTTCCTGTTTATTTTTAGTTGCTAATTTTCAGACTTTTTCCATCCCTTTGGGTTTTTTTAAATCCTGTTTGGTACAAACCAGGGTGGTCCAACTGGCAGCCCAAGGAACAGTTCCATCTGGCCTGCTGCATTTGCCAAGGAGGAGCTAGGAAATGCCTGTAAGGGCATGCACTGCACTCACAAGTAAATGTTACCTATTGCTTGAATACATAACTATGCTTAAAGCCCCACTGTTGTGCCGTGTCCACCCAGAAAAAGAGATTGGCAGTAGACATCCCTTTTCAAACTCACAGCCAGGTGTCTGGGGGGATAGTTGTCCTTTCAGAAGAGTCTCTAAAGGGTATGCTACAAGTGGAAGCTAGCACCTGTCCCTAAAAAAGCTAGGCCACTGTTGTTTTTCCTGATTAGATTAGGAAATTAATAGACATGAGTGACAGGAACTCTGTGCGTAAGCCCCAGAAGTTTTGTAGCTATTTAGAGTTTTAATAGAGTTTTAAAGAAAATGTTATTAATTCATGTTATTAATTCATGGTATTGTTTCTGGCTTTGCATCTGACTTCCATAAGTACACTCTGTCAAGTCACTGTATCTTTTTCCCTTACATAAGATATGCATGATGGTAATAACTAAGCACCAAGCATTGAAAGGACCATAAGAACCAAGTCTATGTTGTCAAATTGACAACATAGCAAAGGATTTTGTTTGGCTACTTTGCACATTTCTTTTTGTTGGGAAATATTCTACATTCAGATGCACATGGGTGCGTCACTTGAGATCAAGGCACCTGTCAACATGCAGTTCCTCCTAAGAAATTATCTCAAAAGCTGCATTTATCCCACATACTCCATTATATTGTACTATAATATCCTTTATATAGCAAAATGAACCAAACTAAGCAATGGTATATTGGTATAAGCAATGCCTCATAAAACAATAATATCAGATCTTTTGTTGTGTATTCCATTTCCATTAAAAATATTTATAATGACTAGCAAGAATGGGGCATACTACAGCTTGGCAAAAGGCTGAAAGAAGCAGTCAGGAGCAATATACCCAAATGTGCATCTATTTTGTCATATAACATTTTGTGTTATATGTGGTGACAGCAGAGCTCTGCTAGTTCTAGTATTGTTATTCAATATACTGTAACACATAGACTTATCAAAGAGTATATACTAGAAAAACCCCACCATAATACATCTCTTAATTTTGTGAAAATGCCTTTTAGTGTCCTGCTTACCTTTTCAGTTGTAGGGAAACACCAGGTTAGTGTTCCTAACATATAACCCCTTTCCTGTTTAGAGTATACAGCAGCACAACTGCTCTATTCACTCTGTGCTCATTTATTTTAAAATATTTCTTCTGTTTATTGTCCCATGCCCTGTACTCTGATCTGTAGTGCTTGCCATTATGCAGTGTATCTCCAGTTTTGGTTATAAACACCCCTTGTGTCTGATACAGATTGTCTCCCTGGGGGGTTGGGGTTTTTTTGGCCTTCATTGAGCTCCTTTGTTTTCTGCCTTCTCTTTGTTTTTTCTTAATGTCTACTCTCTATGCTGTCTATAGCTATGGTGTTTTCCCCAAGTCTTTCTTTTTCCTTCTTTCCCCCTTTCATGCTCAGCTCTGCATTTCACATTGATTTACTCTAGTCTTCCTTTGGTGTTTCTCCCCATTCTCCAATTTTCTCTCCATATCCTGCAGTCCATCTTTTCCCTTTTCCTTCTGCTCTGTTAACTTTACTGTGCTATACTACACCACTCTTTGTTTTCCTTTCTCTTCTCTAATGGTGTCTTACATCTGGGAGATGACTGATGATGACAGAAAGAGGAAATGAAGACAACTGCTGAAGAAATTAAGGCATAGGGTAACTTTCAGAGAAGACTTTTGTTCAGGATTTAATTGAATGGAAGCATCAAACAGGAACAGCAGCAGAAAAGCCTAATTATTTATGGTTAATTATTCATTGGAGAAACTGAATTTTACTCGAAAATTACAGTCAGCAATGTTATAAAAGGACTATGTGACAGCATACTTAAAATAGATAAAGCTCTAAGAGAGGCTAGGTATAGTAGATATAGTTATTAAATATACTTATTAAACATCTGTAGAGTGTGTGCCACTGGAAATGTTGATGGAGAAAGAAATGGCACAGGAGGGTAAGGAGAGGCTATGGAAAAAAATAAATACAGAAATAAGATGAGGAAACTATGCAGTCATACATGAAGTATGAAAAGATGGTGAATCAGAGGCAATAAAGACCAGCATCATGTATTTGGAGCAGGATGAAAAACAGAAAATGTAGCACAGAACTGGGAGCTGAGAACAAGCAGTGATTATTCTGTTACACAAGACGGAAAAAACAGGGGCAATGGAAATGGCAGCCGAACCAGCTTGCTGAGGGTACCTGGCATACACTGTTCATTAGAGTAACTTCAAGCAGGATGCAAGACTTTCTGGATAAGACAGTGAAGTGCTAGGAAGCCAATGAGTGTGAAAATGGAAAAGGTTCATCCTGTTTAAATTCTTCCTTGTTTCTATAGCAGAAAGTGCTCAATTAGAGGAATTTAGGGCAGAGCTACCCACTGAACAGTGGTTTGTCAAAGTTTTTACATTTTATTGGTGAGAATATCAAAGCTTTTGCCTAGATTTTGGTACTTGTATTCATGTTTTCTAACATACATTTATTCTCAAAGTTGTTACCCTGATTTAGTGAAATCACAGCTGCAGGTAGAATCTAGTCAGTCACTGACGTAACTGGAGTAATGGTCCTATAAAAATGCCACAAGCTTTCCAGCTGCAATGTGTACAAAATGAAAGATTATTTTAGTAGCTTTGTCAGAGTTTCTAAAATGCCAGTCATCCCTCATTGGCTGTCAAAGATTATTATCACATGCTGTGTATTGTAACAGTATATTGCTTGCTGAAAACCTGATAGTAACAATGAATCCTCGGTAGTTTCCTAGTGCAGTGAATCATTGGTGTCATGGATAGCATAACCTTTGTAGGCAGAACATTCTTCTGCTTGAAAGTCACATTTCCTGGAAGTACTAGGCTAAGAAATGGTATCACAAACCTGAGAACCATGATTTTTTTTAAACTAGGGTGAAGGAAGAATATCCTTAACATCTTACAGAAAATAAATTTGAGATGGCTAGCATGGCTTCATCAAGGGCAGATTGTCACAAGAGCAAATTGTGCATGAATGATCTTGTGGCCTTCAATGGTGGAGTAACTGAATCAGTGTACCAAGGAAGAGTTATCAGTATCATCTGTCTGGACTTTTGTAAGGCCTTTGACATGGTGTATCTTCCTCCCAGCGTTCTTGCCTCTAAATTGGAGAGGTATGGGTTTGGTGGATAGACTGTTAGATGGATAAGGAATTGGCTGGCTGAATCCAGAGAGTTACATCCAGTGGCTCAATGTCTGAGTCCAAATGGAAACCAGCAAATCCAGTCTCAACTCCACCTGGAGTACTGCATCTAGTTCCGGGATCCCCAGAATAATGGGTCTATTAGAGTGAGTCCAAAAGAGGGCTGAAAAACTTATCAAAGGTCTGGAACATCTCTGCCATGAAGAAAGGCTGAGCTTGTACAAGAGAAGGCTCCAGGGAGACCTTGTTGCAACTTTGAGTACTTTAAGGGGTCTTATAAGAAAGAGACATTTTACCAGGGCCTGTAGTGAAGGACAAGGGGAATGGTTTTAAACTGAAAGAGGAGATATTTAGATTGGACATAAGGAAGCAATTATTTACCATGAGGGTAGTGAGACACCGCAAGAGGTTGCTCAGGGAAGTCATAGCTGCCCCATCCCTGGAAGTGTTCAAGGCCAGGTTGGATGGGGATTTGAGCACTCAATCTCCACTCTTGGTGGTTGCAGTAGGTGTGAATTGTCTCAGTAACTGATTGAACCATGTGTGACCCTTATTACTATAATGTATATACCAAAACAGTTTTCGTGAAAAGTTAATATCTTCAAGTGAATAGCCACTTGACTAAACAAAAATCTATTCCTTAGCTTCCAGGCCATAAAATGACTGGGGCAAGTAGAACAGAGAGTGCTTACAATAGCTTGTGGATTTCCATACTATTCTATCTCCTTCCTTCATATGCATTTACTGTTCTTTCTGGGCATATAGGAAGTGAAAATACTCCAGCATACTGTTGTAATCTTTTTTACACATATAAATGAGGGCAGAGAAGTTGAGCAAAATGTAGGCTCATCCTTTGATTTCTTCTTTTATTTTATTTTTTTTTTAATATCTGTTCTATTACATAGTTATAGTTGTAGGAAAGAAATGGAGGGGATTCTGACCCCCAAGTGAAGCAGATGTTTTACTGAGCCAAGTCTGAAGATTTTGTTCTTTGTAAGGAAGCAGAGGGAATGCCTATTTATGGTATTTTGCAGCTGCACTGAAGAAATATTCTCTTCAGATTATGATGAGTGGCTCCATATATACAATGTTTGTGGTCCCTCAGCTGAGCCAAGGGCGAAGTAAGCAACTTTCACACAGACTGGACCTTAAGGATCTGATCCTCAGACATGAAGACAGTGCTTCATAAGTTTAATATTCTGTGAATTCAGGACTCTGCAGTAAGCAGAATTTGCTCCTGACCAAGTAAGTTGGGTTACTAAATCTCTTGTTCATTGTGCTTTTCAAGTGTAACTCCTGTGAGGAAATGACATGTCATTGCACATCTCCAAAACTCTTTGGACACTGTAATTCATACTGTATCTCCAAAGTTATTCAAGGCATAAGTAAAACATGTTGCAGTTTAATGTTCTGGTGCAACAGATTATATTGAAAGGCAGAGTTAAGGGTTCGTCTGCTTCCCAACTAAATGTTCAGAAAAAGAGGACATTATTTTCTGGCTACTTTTGAATTGACATAGGAGCTGGGGATTTTTTAGACCTCTTTGTGTTCCTGTAGCCCTACATCCTAGTTCCTAGCATGCACCTATTATTTACAGGAATATGAATACACTTTGGACAATAAGTTCATTTTAATTTAATCAGGAATCTTTTATCTTCATAGCCCTGCTGAACAGTAGGGTGTTTTGTCTCATAGGGAGCAGTATCTGTCATTCAGAGCAAGCTTGTCTATCCGTATATGGTACTGTGTTGCTCCAGTTAAATATACCTCAATTGAGCTGACAACATAGCATAGCTTTGTGATTGCATAATCAATGTTTTCCCCCTTTGTTTTGTTTGTGACCTCTAGCCAAACCCTGCTTTAAGTGACTGATTTCTATATGGGTTTTTCTGTGCAATTATTGCTATATTAAATGAGTTCCCTGCAAGCAAGAAATAATTTATTTTGTGAAATGAGCTGCTTTTTATGCCCCCACAGAAATATCTATATACTTGAAATACTGAGATTGCAAGTCCTGTTTTGTCGAAAATACCTAATCCTCAGAATGTAGAAGACTTGAGGCCTGATTGCTCATATGGTTTGGAGCTGCTTATAGAGCTTGAAGTGTGAAAAATAGATCTCTTCTTGATTTAAGCTGTGGTTGTAAGAATTCAGGTCTTCTGGCAGACTTCAGAAGCAGAACATAGTTCCAATAAAACAGCTTTCCTTCACATCAGTGAGACCTCTCTTTCTCTTCCCTCACCTTTCTCTTGACACAGCCTGCTCCCTCAAGAGCTATAGTGCTGACCCTTCTGTCTGGGGTCTCCTCTTGTTCAGCTCAACACAGACTTTTAAATTCACATTCAGACGAGAAGACCAACCTTTCATTTTACTTGGTCTTTCCAGGGCACTATGCCTTCTGGAGCAAATGAGGCAGAAGTCTAATGACAACATCCTGATTCAAAACTTAAGCCTTAATCATTCTCTAAACACTGTACTTCCTGACTGTTGAATGAAGTAGAGATTCAGGAGAGAATATATTCATGTAAAAAAAAAAAATAAAAAATTATTATTATGGATGCAGGAAGCGATTAAAGATTGCACAGGTGAGCGTAATCCTGATGTGTTCTAAAATTTGAGTAAGACTTGGAAGCATATATTGGATTTTAACCAGATTTTAATATACTGTCCTGCAAGGTAGGATACAGTAAGCAAAATAAAACCTTTCTGAAAAACAGATTTGTCATTAGGCGGAGCTACACAGACTGCTATATTGATATTAAATAGAGATTTCACAGACTCTTGCATGTTTCCAACTGAGGTATTTGACAACAGCCATAAGCTGTCATTTCTTTTGTGGGTTGGCCACAGCATGGAGAAGATGCATGCAGTTTAGCAGTGACTTTCCCAACAATATACCTAAAGAAGAGGAGTCTTAAAAATTGAGAACTCTATGTCCTATTCCAGTCTCCTGTGGGAAGTAGTTGTACTTAGTAGTACTAAATTGTAATTAGTAGTTCTAATTAAATGTTTACACATTTTCCACACTAGTTTTTCCCCTTCTGGTCTTACCCATTAGTATATCTAACACAGCCAGCAATGTTTTCTGGTGGTCCTTTTTCTCCTGTGAAGTCTTCTCATATACTTTTCACTCACTTTTAGGAGCAGTGTCTTCCAATCCAAGTAATTCTTTCTCTGAGCTGTGTGCACAACAAGAACATTGAGAACACAGGAAGGCTGTTTGCCTCTATTCTGTTCCAGTGCCCAGTGCCATAATCATTCCTGGCAACCACAAGGAGCTATTGCAAGGAAAAGCTCTGTTCAATTCTGGAAGACAAAATGTGAGAACAGACTGTAAAGAAAGTCACTTGATACTCTCTAAAAAGCTTTCATCAAGCACGTGCAAACTCTTCTGTTTTGTCAGAAGTTTCTGGCTTTTCCAAACAGGGTAAGACTGCATAATGATAGTTAAAAGCATCCTACCAAACTTTAAGTCTTTTCTTCAAAGAAGGAAGGTTGAAGACCCTCTCAGTAAAACAGCTTTAAGAATTTTTTAACACAAGCAGAAGTGCATAATTAAGCTCCTTTATTGGTTCTTTTACAGAAAGGAGGTTACATCTGTAAATGATAGAATCATAGAACGGTTTGGATTGGAAGGGACCTGAAACATCATCCAGTTCCAGCCCCCTGCCATGGGCAGAAACACCTTCCACTAGACCAGGTTGCTCCAAGCCCCGTCCAAGCTGGCCTTGAACACTGCCAGGGATGAGGCAGCCACAGCTCCTCTGGGCACTGTTCCAGTGTCTCACCACCCTCATAGTGAAGAATTTTTTCCTAATATCTAACCTAAATCTTATCCACTTTCATTTTAAAGTCATCCCTTGTCCTGTCATTACGTGCCCTTTTAAAAAGTTCCTCTTCCAAATTTCTTGTTGGCCCACCTCTCAAGCCTGTCTGCATCCCTTCCCTCCAGCTTTTCGACTGCTTCGCGCAGTTTAGTGTCATCAGCAAACTTGCTGAGAGTGCACTTAATCCCACTGTCCATGTCACCAGCAAAGATTATCTTATCGAAGTGTGTAATCACACACATGTTTAGCAGGCTCCTAGGGACAGCGTTTTTTTGCCTGACATTACAGAAATTTCCAGATTCATCCATTAAAAAGGAGTTTTTAGAAAGAAAAAAAAAAAAAAAAACACCAACAAACAAAAACCCCAAAGCTTTTCTGGGGAAAATAAAAATCAGTGGAAGTTTTTAACATGTATGTCTGATTTGACATGATATAAAGGTTGTCAGGCCAGCTCTCCATCTTGTGTAAAAGTAGCGTAGTTCTGCTGAACACTAGCTGACACTTGGTTTTATTTCAAGAAAGAAATTGAAAAGGAATGACTTCTTACCCTGCTCTTCAATAAGTGCAATTGTAAATTAGTTCTTGTACAGCAATGGGACCTTGGCGATTCATAGCGTGGTCAGCTTCAGTATCTGCAAAGAATGTATTAGATCTTGAGTATAAAGCCCCTCTTTCCCCAGGAGAGCTATGTAGCACTTAAATGGTTTGTTAATCACTTCCATGGTTGGCGACTGTTCTGAAAGCTATCTATGATAGCTAGGTTTATTGAGGAATGGTACCAAAAAATTTCAAAGAGAACAGAAAAGCAAGTCCCTGCCTATCTGATTAATAGCTGGGGAGAATGAAAGAACAAATTAATGGTCTAACATCTGCTGGCCATTCTGAAACCAAACTGTCATTCAAGAAGAGACAACAAACAAGAGCCCTGCCTACCTCATCTTCTGTTTCTTCTGGGAACAGTGCAGCATTACAGTAGCCCTAAAATGTATGAAGGGTGGGAAATGAAGATTACTGAACTCTTTGACACAATATGACCCTGGTTTTACTTCACACCCCTGTAAATTGCATCCAGATGTTTATTATTACCTCCTTTTGCTTGGAACTCTTTTCTTTTCCCTATAGTGTTGTATTATTTGCTCTCTGGACTCCAGGTTCAGTCAGCGCAGTGTGCAAATTGTTCAGGAAGTCATATGAAAGCTATGTGCTCATTACTACCATGTAAATCAGCTCACAGTTCACTCTCCAGATAATATGGATAACCAGGTTCTTCCCTCTCTAAGGTGCTAATAGAAAGGTATCATTATAGATTGGCTATCATTAATAAGAGTATTTATTCTTTGTTTGATTTTGAGATGTTTTTCGTGAATTAAACACTCTTGATTTGAAGAGAAATTTTAACTGGATGGAATTTAAGCCAAATTCTGATGACTACCAGCAGCAGCAATCTGTGAATTACTGATGCATACATTTAATATCTCCCTTGGGAGTAGGAAAGTTCTTCAAATGTTGAAACTGGCTTAAATAATTTAAACTGATATGAGTGGTGAAAATTCTTTGGCTAATAATGTTAGCCTGATTTCTTCACTCCCTATTTAATCTAGAATATTTGGAATAGTTGTTAATAGTATGTTGATTTATTTGAATCTCTTATTCAACAGCGTGGCTTGCATCCTTATACTCACACCTTAGAACTCATTAGATTAATATTCTCAGGTTGCTTAAAATAAACATGTTTTTATCAAGCAAATGATTATGTTTCTTGACATACTGGGTTTGCTTGGTGCAGTAAGAGGAAGCAAAATGCCTGTCTGTTTTTCCCCTTCATTTCCCTGAAAGCTGTAGGGAGTGATAAGTGATTGTTTTGGGGGAGGGGCTGGAAATGAAATTCATGAACACTTTTACTAGGAACGAAGAGGAAAGAAAAAATCAATGAAAAATATTAAAAATGAAGGGGCACCATGACTGGGTTGCAGGAGGATAAGTTTCAAATTTGTGCTCTGACTTTAAAATAATGGCACTGACAGCAATGCCTTTTGGCTGTTCTGGAGTCTCTCTTCCTTGCTTTTATGTGGAAAAACTTTGAAACTTTCAGGGTTAATTCTGATGTGGGGAAGAAGTATTTTTGAGGCTTCAGAGTTTCACAGGAAAGGAACTATTTACCACCCAGCTACAATGTCAAGAAATAGCATGAAGCTTAGCAAATTGTCAGCAGCAATCATTCTAAGTAATTTCTTGTCCAGTTTTAAAATTCCATGTTCTTACCCACAAAATACTCAGGTTTTTAATAGAAGAGTTCTTCTGATTGCTTTACATGAATTGAGTCTCATGATAAGGAGTCTTTAGGAATAAGAAACAAAATTTAACATGGAAGCTGTTACGTAGTAAAGACAGTACAGTAAGTTTTCAACTTTTTTTACCTTAGTCTCATCTATTTTCTTTCTGCATAATTTGAAGACCTAATATTTCTATACTTCATTATACATTGAATGTTGCTACCTCCTTGCAGAGAGCAATAAGCGGCACTGTATCTCACAATCATTTGATTCTGACAATTTATATTCAAGTTCTGCAACAGCTTCTTTGAGGACTTCACTTGAACCTCTGCACTAGCCATAGCAGCCCCCTTTGACTTACTTCAGATCATCCTCCCTTAGGCAAAGAGAGATCAGGTCTTTCTGTTCTGTGTTATGGTCAAGGAACATAGCTGCAAGTTTGCTTCACTGTAAATATTGTAAGGAGGACTTCTACAGAAGTCTTCCTCACCTACTGTTTTCTTATGTAGACAAACCCAACTTTTCCTTTCTTTACAAAGCAGTTATTCAGCTTTCTTATGAACACAATCATGTTTAATATTTAGCCTCATAAAAATAATATGAATCACACTTTTAAAGGGATACTACAAAATCAAAGACATGGCGTTGTATTTTTCCATTCAAAGGAAGAGATGTGAGAAGCCTCCCTCAGTTTGCAGGATGATAACCCAATAATGCATAGGTGTTAGGTACAGTAGGGGAAAAAATATGTTTATAGTGTGTTTATAAACCTTAATTGTATATGTAATGCAGATAGCAGGATTGCCTACTGGGAATTTCCAAGGGACAAAGGAATCCACTTTCCAAGTGTATAGGAGCAGCAACATGGTGAGTGCTGACAAATCAAGAAGTCTTGTTAAATTCAAGCAGGGCCAGAGATGTGTAAATGTAACCTGCATATTCAGTACAATGTAGAGGTACTGAAATGCCCGTATAAATAAGAAAGTTTAACCACTGGAAGAAATCTTGCTGGGGAAACATGGAAGTTTTCCAAAGAAAATAAGCTAGTATGTTCCTTCACTGCCATACAGCAGGATGGCTTCTTGTAGCTGGCTTAAAGTGAGCTGAGACAACTCTGCACTACAGTCTTTTGCACAGACCTTTCTGTGACATAAATCAGCAGTGGCATACAAG
>JAOEHX010023281.1:0-37098 GCA_025448015.1 Bolborhynchus lineola | reverse complement strand
GTTTTTATTATTATTATTGAATCACATAGGTGCAAAGAAGAAAAATCCCTCTAGAGTCGATTCACAGCAAAAATGTTTATAAACTCAGATTCAGGTTGCGGAGGCAAAGTATAAAATAAAGAGAGACAGAGGCTTTTTTACAGCTCATGAAGTCCCATCTCCCCTGAGCTGGAAGAGCCTCACAGCTTTCTTCTGCTACTGCTTTCTGCTCAGGAGATGGGGAAGGAATGAAGAGCAATGCTTTGGGGAGCCCTCCACCCTCCCTTTTGCAACTAAATCCAGTTTGCAACTCAACATGCTGTTTCTTGCCTTGCGGTGGGGTAAAAGTATTAAAAAGGCATCCACAAACCTACTGGCTAAACAGGTGGTAACATCTGGTATCATGTATGAATCACACACGAGCCACTGGCCACTTCTGTCTGGGAAGTCCCTTCACTGCTGGGGCATGGGAGCACCATTCCTTTCCCATAAGTGATTATCCACTGCTCCCAAATACAGTCCTATGCAGGTTGCTGTATGGACTACACACAACAGGTGATGGGATTGCCTTCAGGTTTCTTGGGTGTCTGAACATTTTCAGGCAGGCACTGTATTTTACCTGTGTCATCTTCTCATGTATCACACAGCATGACATTTTGCGGCATATGCTAAGAATGTCCTTGCTCCTTTGGAAGTTTGTTAGTTAAAAATCTTCCCTTTGGCCTACATGCCCTTCAGGAGGGATATTTTAATTCATTCAGTGGGGTTGGGAAAATGGAGACTTCTCTTCCAACTTGTCAAACCCATCCCTTGCTTTGTCCCTTCTTATTAATGTGGTGCACAGGCAATGCCTTCCTGGAGACTTCTTTTTTTTCTCCAATATATTGAATAAATTCTACATCAGGAAGGAAAGTAACTTGCAATAATGAACCATCAGTGGGTATTTAAGTTTGCTTTAATGGGTCACATTGATGTAATCTGCACTTTTTCCTGGGAAGATCATACTGGGCCATTACTTTAATTCATATTTATGTCAGAAGAAAATAGACAGTGTAGACAGCTCAGAAAGAGCATTTCCCTGCTAAGCAACCAGATATAAATGTACAGAAACACACCAGGGTTTGGGGGGAGTAGGGGAGTGCAATACCAGGTGTTTGGACATTTATCTGTTGCTTGGAAATGTCCCTTAAAACCTGTTTTCTCACCTTAGGATGTAACCCAAGAAAGTACTTGCTCATGGGCCCAGAAGTGTGCAAGTTTGAGCAACTTCAAAATTACCTTTAAGAGCATTTTTATCACACTCATCTTTTTTCAGTACTCTGCTTTGCATGTGGCTTAAAGGGCCACATGCACAGGCATGAGAGATGCCTGTAAGTAGTTTGGTTGGTTTAAGAAAAGGATCAGAATGGAAGGAGAGACCAGTCAGAGTTATACAAACACGTGCAATGGAGGTGAATACAATCAGTAAGGTTCTACCTTCTAATCATGTGCTCATATCCATTATTCCTTGTTGATCAGACCCCTCCGAAAGTGAAGAGCCAGCCCGGACTGGGGTATTAGTGGCATTTAGGTTGTCTGCAAGAGAAAAAGAGGAAAATTGTATGTAAAACCATTCCTCTTGGCCAGGACAAGCAGTTATGTCTTGATCTGCCACTGCAGGAAGATGAGATGACGTTGCAAGTTCACTCAGCCAAGATAGATGGAGGTATCAGGGGAAGGCAATGAAAATAATACAGATTACTGGAGCTGCCTCTGTGAGGCTGGGAGGAAGGGACAAACATGAGTAATGTCATGTGAATGATTTGCAGAAAATGATTTCTTTGATAAAATTTGCCTTTATAGAGGTAAACTGTCAAAGGCCACAAAGCAAGTTTTCTGATGTGTTCATGAGTCAGGATGATTTAATGAGGAAATGAAGCAGCCATCCCTCAGGCCTTGGAGACGGATTACCCAGGGGACTAAGAGGGAAAGAAGCTCCAAGCTAAGAGCACTTGTTCTTGAGATCACTCCAAGCTCTTCCAGATAAAATTAGGCTCCTTAATTTGAGGCTTTTCAATTACAGGGAGTACACATGCAATGCCAAGAGATGCGAAACCTAAATGCAAAAAGGGGTTTGGTAACACCACAATTCCAGTCTTGACGCCAGTGCTGTTCTACAAATATTTCTTGTGATTTGTATCTATACACGCTCTATATTTTTCCTTTTCTGATACACTGTCTTATTATATTGGTCTTTCTGTCTTTTGATACACCTGTGAGAATAATCATTTTATTCAACCTTTTATTTAGTGTGATTATCTCTAGTAGAAAGCCAACAACCAAAAATTAGTGGTTTTACAGAAATACAAGCTAAAGAACTAGACTTGTTTTTTTGTCTTTTTTTTTGTTTGTTTATTTTTTTTTTATTTTTTTTTTTTTTTTTTTAAGCTTACATAAATGCATTTGTTGAAAAATTGGGTTTCAGGTCAGCAGAAATTGTTTGTGGTGAAGTCAACAAAAAATTACAACAGAAAGTAGCAATTTTAAAAAAATCACACCACTTCTTTGTGCATTTTTGAAATGAGATGCTTTGACGTCTTTTTGAAGCAAGTTCGGAGCCAAAGTGAAGCTAATGCTGACTTTAAAAATATGGTTGGCACTTCCCTGGTGAACGGTTTTTCCTCATTTCCTCCCTGCTTTAAGGTTTTTTTCTTTTATGGAAGAAAAAGCAAAACTTTGTCTTGAGCTGCCTCAGAATGTCCCCACCTCCTGCACAAAAACCGAAAAGCAAAATTACATGGTTATTAATTGGTTGGAATGAACAAAAAACCAAGGCAAAAAGGCAAAAGCGAAGCCACAAGCATTTGACATTTTCATTGCAGTAAATATTTGCTTTTTTTCGTTTGGTCAGCCAAGCTCTAATGCAGGAAAACGTTACATGCATGCTTAATGGTAAGTATGCACTTAAATCCTTTCGGCTTCTCTCCTTTCAGGTGAATCAGGCTATTTCTCCCCCCTGACCTGGGAATGCTAAGAGGATCCTTCACGGAGACCATTTAAACTCGCAGTCTGCTGGATTACCAGCAGACCCACGGGAGAGGTCCAGCTGGGGAAGTCCTCCCATCTCAGGCATCTGAGCTGTAACCATCTGCTGGGGTGCAGGATGTGTCCATGAAGCATGGCTTGCATTTTTGCTGATCTGAAAATAGAGAATAAGCTGGTGCAAGCCAGGAGAAATGGGAAAGATAGCAACATCAGAGCAGTCTGCAGGCTGTCCTAGTACAGAAAGAGGAGTGTCGTGCAATAACTTCTGACAGTGTGACAGATCCTGGAGGTATCTTGGATCCCTTTTTGCATGACAGGGGACGCAGGAAAACTGATGGCACAGAGGCTGCTGGAGGAATTGCATCTGGAGGGGAGGTGACACATAGCCTGTGGGCGACAGGATAGGTACTATGGACCTGGGCTTTTCAGCACCCCTGCTGCAAGAAGGCTTTGAAGTTTTCTCCCGGTTCACTGCACAGATATATCTCCCGTTAGCATGTCCCAGGAGCAGCAAAAGGGCTTATGCTTATTTTTAAACTGCTGGTTTGAAGAATTAAGTGATAAAAGACTGCGGTTTTCCTCGCTTTTCCAACCAGCAGATTCATGAGGTGGCTGGGTGAGTTTAAGGGAACTTGCAGTCTTTTAATCATATTGATGGGTGGATAGATTTTGTTTCTTAGAGTATGTTTAAGACTTTAAATCAGGAGCACACTCTCTGCAATGATTCCTTGTTGCCTATCAGTCTCTTAAGGCCTTGTGTGGTGGGTTGACCCTGACTGGGTCTGCTCTGCCATTGATCTCCATGGGCTGCAAGGAAGCAGCCTGCCTCACCATGTTCTGGAGCACCTCCTGCCCTCCTCCTGCACTGACCCTGGTGCCTGCAGAGCTGTTTCTCTTCACATATTCTCATTCCTGCCTCTGGCTGAAGTTTCTGTTCCCCACCCCTCCTCCTAAACGTGTTATCCCAGAGGCACTGCCACCATCACTGTTGGGCTCCTCCTTGTCCAGAAGCAGGTCTGTTGTGAAGCTGATGGCATTGGCCCTGTTTGACATCATGGAAGCTTTTAGCAGCTTCTCACAGAAGCCACCCCTGTGACTCCCCCACTACCACAATCTGGCTGTACAAACACCGTGCACCTTAATTCATAACTCAGTATTATTTTTTCATTAAAATGAAAAGACCTTTAAAGACCTATTATTGGAAAGATTAAAGTTATAACAAACTCATATTCATGTTGGTTTTGCACAGAAGATGCTTTTAATAAAATATTTAATGTTCCAAACAAAACCAGCGCTTATAGGGAGCTTTGCAGCCTGGGTGCCTTTGATTAGGTAAATACAGACCATGGCTGATCTTGCATTATTTGGGGCTTTTGATTTTGTGACTCTTAAGTTGTCAATAAAGACTTCTTTATACGTCTGTAGATCATCATGTCACCTACAGAGTGCTGCAGACATGTAAGATGGCCCTGGAGGGTGCAAGACCACAGGTTCAGGGCCAAATGGAAGTCAGGCATGTAAAGCACTTTCACTTCAAGGTTTGGCTCATCACAGCAGAGATGGAGGTAACTGTTTTGTTTTCCCCACATTCCATTTTGATTTGTTGAAAGGGTTCCAGACTGCGCTGTTGGACTTGATGGGGTGAAGCCACTTCTGGCATGGGTGTTGCTGGTGAATTTGTTGGAAACTTGCAGTGCCTCACTCAAAAGGCAGAGAGGTGCAATAGCTGCCTCTGGTGCTTGGCCTCTGGGTATGGTCCCAGTGCCAGAAGACAGGGAAATAAATGTCCTGCTCACAGCTAGCTTCAGCCATGCATCAGAGGGCAGGGAGAAGAAGAAAAGGGCTGTGCAGAAGAGAGCTTGTTCATTTGTTTGCTCAAAGGATGCATCATGCCTGGAGCTGTGGGTCAGGTGGGGGTGGTTGTTAGAAGAGGCTCTCAGTTTATTGCAGGCTTGCTCTTGTCCTGCAATGACTTGAATCATTGGGAAGCTTGCTGCTGGGAACTGCTTAGGAGGCTTTCTGCTTGTGACCGATGCCTGTTGGAGAGGAAAACCCAACAGGAGCAATGAGGAGGCTCTGAGAGTCCTGCTGCACAAGCCGCTTTGTCTTGTGCCACCAAGCAATGTCCTGGACATCCCTGGAAGCACAGGGCAACCCTGGGTGGCCTCCAGTCATGAGCCCTTGTGTGCCACTTTCCAGTGCACAGATATCCCTTAGTCCTCTGAAAGGCAAACCCACTAAAACACACCCTCCAAATCTGGCTGCCTCCAAAGCCACCCCTGCGTGGTGCCAGTGTTATTTTGTGAGGCTCTCACAGTAGCAAGCAGAGCATCAGCTCTTTCAGCACATGTGCACAAATGGGAGGGTGCAGGAATGAATTAGGCAGTCGCTGCTGATGTGTGTGAGCAAGTTTTTCTAATGTGGTTATCTCTTGTTTCTGTAAGGGTTATAAAAGTAAATAATCCTGCTATAACACAGTGTCCTTGCCGTCCCTGCGCAGCTCCATGGATAACTCTTCCTGAGGCTGACTTGTGGTGATTAATATGCTACAGAGGGAAATTATTTATTTTTTTTTTTGAAGGGAACAAAGAGCTAAAGCTGAGAACGTGGTTTGCAGAAGCTTGTTCCATTCATGTTGCCTGTGCTCGATGCTGATTAGCTTTTGTTTCTTCCTCCGGCATTAAATGGGAGAACTGCTGTGGGTTTTTTCTCCCTCTTCTGCGATGCTGATCCCCAGTACTGTGAGGATTAGCAAGTAGCCAAATTCACGAGAGGTTAACCTTGCTCTGCTGTAAGATCCCTCCTTGCATGCCTGAACTGCTGGGCTGCTATGGAGAAGCGGGCAGCATCCCTGTGGACCAGGTAAGCAACATCAAGCCTCTTTCTGCACCCCATGCAATGCCTGGGGTGTCTGGAGAGGGACTGGGCCTGGGGGGGGAATGTGAGCAGGGATGAAGCACAGAGCTGGCCAGGAGAGATGCTGGCCCTGTGCAGGAATGACTCAAGTACATCATTCCCTCTCTGGCGGTTGTGCTGTGCTGAATTAATATTTATGCTGGTCCTGTCTCTGTAATGGGTCTTTTAGCACTCTTCCAGATAGCTGTATTGAGTAGGGCCTTAGGCTGTAGCCAAGAATGGGATACCACTGGGAACAAGGTTGGCGCTGCCCAATGTTTCTCTGAACGATGTGGCAAGTATATGCAATACAGCTGCCAGGTATCTTATGTCCTTGGTCCATCGCACAATGCACCCATGCAACGTAAGACTTAACTGGTTACCACTGTCACAGTCTTCTGCTGAAAGCACAGTGTGGGGCATACACCAGTTTTACAAGAATAAGGAGAATAATAAAACCTGTCCCCTTTTCTTGAAAATTCTCAGTCTTGCACACTTCTCCCTCCATAACACGTGCATGAAGTATCTTGCATGGAATTTAAGTTCTCCAGTGTGCATTCCAAATTTACCAGAAACTCTTCATTTCTGTGGATCACAAATGTCCCTCTGAGCCATCCAGGTCTGTTTGCTCCCTGCAGGTGTGGCTTCTCCAAATCTCTCCAGTTTGTGGTGAAACCTCTTTTGACTTTTGAAAGCTTTGGCTTGGGAGGGAAGATATTTTACCCCAGGATGGATGCTGCTTCCTGCACAGGGATGCTGCAAAATAAATTACACCACAAGGAAGGGAGAAGCATCTAATCTTCCTGCTCCCTAGATTTAGCTGTGCCGTTAGCTGGACCTTCACATAAAACTAGTTTTATAATTTGTAAATGTACCTGAGTAGTTTTTATAGAGGAATATCGGGAAGTGATGAAATACCTTTAATAGATTTATGAGGAAGTTTAATACATAATGCTCTCTCCCCCCTTCCACCCTCCTTCCTCTGTCTTGGAGTTGCATACTACAGAAAACATGTCCATGGTAAGGGTTTTGTGGCCAGTACTCAAGCCTTTAATTTTACTTTTACAAGACAGTTTTATAACATCAAGAAGAATGGAAAAGCTGCAAGGCATGCATGCTCAAGGCACTGCTCCTGGAAAGCTTTGGATGGTCTCCAGGCAATGTTTGGTGGCAAAGAAAGATGCACGTCTTGGAAAGAAATAAAAATAATCAGCCAAGCCCTCATCCCACAACATTCCTGTTCCTGTGAGCTGGGAATGTCATTGGAGCATGAGAAGGGCAGAAAAAATGCGTTCCTGCAACATCACGTGTCTGAGGGTGAGTTTTGATTGCATCAAGAATAGCTGCTTCTGTTCCAGCCTATTGAATTTTCCTTGTGTAGTGAAAATAAACCATCCCATGACCTGCAAGACTAAGCCCCTACTTTTTCCTTGTGTTTGGCCTCATCATGGAGTTTATCTGTGTGGTTTCTCCAGAGTTAAACAAGGGAGAAATTCCAATTGCTTGCTATTCCTCTGAGTCAGAAAAAAAGTCTCCCCTGTCTGCTTTCACCAGGGAAGATGACATTGTGGTACCCAGTGATTTTTCTGGAGGGGATCTCTTCTGTTTCTTTTAGATGTAAAATGGATTAACAGGTTTGGAAATGATTTGCAAAGGGATGGACAGATGGATGCTGTGACTGTGTACCCAGTTTCCTTAGGAAACTAGGCTAGCAAGTGTGCCTGGATGTGTCACAAAACATCCACAACATGAAGGCCTGTCTCAAAAACCCCTGGGCCCCATATGAGGGCCTTATGGGGTCAGGAAAAGGGTTATGGACTTAGAGATCTGGATTAGCAAGCTGCGGCCAGGCTGATAATCAACATTCATAGAGCAGCCTTATCATAACCAGCAGCAGCCCTCTGCTCCCCCTGGCTTTATCACCCAAGGACTGAGCAAGTATGTTGTCCAACTTTCCTCCTTTGCTCTCTAACAGGGATTATCAGAAGATCTTGCTTGGTGTGGGGAAGGCTCCTCCCAGGCCACCTTGCCCGTCTCCAGCTCAGCAGCTAGCAGATTAATCTCTGAGTTAAGACCTTACATACCTGAAAGGTGTCAGGGGGTGACTCAGAGCTGAAAGGATTGTCTGAATGTATTTTTCCACTCCATCATCAAGAACATTTTTATGTTCTTTCTTGGACTACTTCCCTGATTATTTTTTTTTTAATTTCTTTCTTTCTTCTCTTTCTTTTTTTTTTTTTACTGTCTCTCTGTTGAACGCTGGTGGGAAAAGAGAGTGTTTTTCTCCTGCCTGTTTAGATCTTTGGCTGACTAGCATGGAAAAAGACACACTTACTGCAGCTCCCAAAGCCTTCAAATCAACAGGGGAGAAGGAGAGGAGGGAGCTGCAGAGGGAAGGAAATAATTTGTATAGGCGTAGAGTGAAGAATCACCTTCTTTTAAACTCGTGATCTGTCTGTGTTCGTACAGATTGCTGTCTCTGATCCTTTCTTCTCTGCTCAATATCTCTTCTATTATCTTTCCTCTGCCTTTGCCGTCAGATCTGAGGCGTGTCGCTTTTTGCTGGGACATCTTGCTCCCAGGAGAATTTGAATAAGGACACTGGGACTTGAAGATCCATATTATTGACAAGAAATCATTACTAAAACATTTTAATGCATCTCCTGCAATTGATACAGCAATGTGGGGAGTGTTTTTTCCTGTAGATGCTGGGTTCTCCCTCCCCACCCAATGTCTTTCAAAGCACTGAGTGTGGTGTCTTCCAGCCATTTACTGATTGGCTAAATGTATTGAAGCCAGATGCTTTGGGGGTCTGAAAATATTTCCCTGTTTGCTGCTCATAGATGAACACACTTGCAGGGAAGCAGATGGAATCCAAAATACTGAGCAGCAGAAGGCCCTGAGGGCTCCTTTCCCAGCTAAGCGCCATCCTACAAGTAATATTGGGGTCTCCCTTTTAGCTACCAAGCTTTGTCACCTGTGCATGACTACGGCCCAAATTGTGGCCCTATTGCCACAGTTAATCTGGGTCCATCCTAAAGTGAGATGATCTGAACACGGCTGAAAACACCCAAACATCTTACTAGGGCCACTGGGGGTAAAAAGCAGCATGGCTGGGCAAGAGCAGTGGTGTTGGTGTCCGTCAGGAGCCCAAGGAGGGGAGGGGTAGGGATCTATCAGGATGAGACTTGGCAAAGCACTTATTTCCTCAACCAAGACTATCTTCTGACCATATCCCTTGGCTTTTTGCTGGCATCTGTTGCTAGGAGATAGAAAGCACAGTCCCTTTTGAAGCATCCTTAACTGCCCGTTGCCTTTCTTCCTGGAGAGCTTCAGTTTTGCACAATCTCCTTCCTCCTTTCTTCCTCTCCCTTTAGCTTTCTCCTCTTATATCTGTGTGCTGGTCAGGAGGGACTAGTTGTGCCCTCCTGCTGTAATATGGCACTATGCTTGCTGTAAGGTGCTTGCTCCAAGTGCTGCTAGCCCTCTCCCCAAACCTGCTTAATTAGCATGGGATTCAGCAGCAGACACCAGTCTGTGAACTGAACTCCTGTGCCAGATGCTCATGTTCCTCTCCAATGGTGGAGGAAGCAGGACTAAGGAAAAGCAGCCCCTCTGGCAAGTGTGCGACTCATTCTGCATACAGATATGGGCTACATGGGGAACCCCCACTAGCTTTTTCATCAGGACTTTGCTTTCAAGGTGTTCAGCAGCTTCTCAGCCATTTTTAGGCATTTCTCTGCTTGGTGGACTTTACTTGGGCATCAGCCCTGCTTCAAATAAAATCTTTATGGTGCTGCTGTTAGGAAGCCAGGCAGCAGGCAGGGTTTTCTTTACAGGGTTAAAATAAAAAGGGAGTTGAAGGATACTGAAGCAGCACAGATGAGAACACGGATGAGTACATGTGTAGAGAATTTTGCCCCAGTTTTGGGCTCTAAATCACTCTGTGTTCCTTAAAAAAAAAATACTAAAAAAATCAATCACAATGTATAAAAAAGGAGAAACCTGTTCTCAGTCATACAGACGTGCTTGCAGCTTGCTTCCACAGCTGCAGAGCTGCATATGCAGAGCAGGTGGTCACTTAGGGCAGCAAAATGTTTAGTGATTGCCTAGCAAGCAAGTGACATTTTCCATCTTGCCTGAGGATGCAAGAAAAATGCATGTGTCTCCACCAGACCCACAAGCCAGCACTGACCTATATACATGCACAATCAAACACACAGGCAGATGCCCACTTCCCCACCTCATAGCAAGGGTCTGAGCCTGGTGCAGCTGTGTGCCAGGATGGAAAACAGCCAGCACAGATTTTTTCCTGACAAACACTATGGATTCAGGGATGTGAGCAGAGGGCAAGGGCTCAGCAGGAGCTCAGCGGGTTTGGAGTGATGTGTTTAGCCAAGCTTCTGTTTGTTTGCCTTTGGAGTGAGAGATGCAGGCAGCTTGGAGGAAGCAATGAAAAATCAAGCCAGTCTCGCCTCTCCACATCCATTAATGCCCACTGAGTGAGGGGGTCTTCACTAGCAACCCACCATGAAGGCAAAAGGGCTAGTACCCCTCTGCTGCTCTCTCTTCCTCCTGTCCATGTTGAATTACCATTTCCCATATTTCTATTATGGCTCATGGCAGCCATGTTTAGTGTTTCCTTCACACATTCATCATGCTATGGGTGCCACAGCATGATGGCTAGTGCCTTTGTTTGATTTCCAAAAATCCTCTCCCTAAACCACCAAAAGCTAAGCCAAACCAGTTTTAACCTACCTTTAAAGCTGAGATTGCTGGAGAATTTTCCATGGGAAGTGGAGACATATTTAGTTATTTCTTCCTCTTCCCTTTCGTGGCTTCACCGTACTATTTGTTTTCAACATTATGGGCACTGAGTTCCCCGATGCTATGTTTTGGAGTGATATAGCAATCTGAACATGAAAATTAAGAATCAACCTCATAAGCTAAACTGAGTAGTATAAGTTAGAAATAAACTTTTCTGGGAACCTTTTCCTTTGAGCCAAGCTGTGTGTTAGCTCAGGATGGTTGGAGTTAACTCGGAGTCATGTCTTGCTTCATCACCAAGAGGTCCTTTTGCTGTGCCTCACCTGGCCAGCATCAGCTGTTTGAGCCTTTATTCTCCCTGGGCTTCATATATGGAAAGGGGAAAGCTCACTACAGAAGGAACAACAATAAAATCAAATTTACCCTATGAAGAAGGGCTTATCCTACCTGGCTTCCCAGTTGTGATGCAACACATAACCGTTGCCGTAAATGCGCTAAGCTCCATGCTAGAAGCTGCAGACACTTTCTGCTCCTCTGTACCTCCTCCTGCCCACCGTCACGCTTGGGAACATATTGCTCATGTTGAACAAGACAAACTACTCTCCCCGTACACAGTCCCTTGGCCACTGTTGGCTGTGTGACCACCCTTCTGTCCCACTTAACTGCTCTGGCTAATGAGGGAAATCAATCATGCCCCCTGGGGCTGGGCATCCATCTCTGCTAGCATTGCCCTGTCCTCGGCTGCATTAGAGGAGACAGGGGAAGCCTGGCCACCCCTGTGGCACAGCGAACAGCCTAAGCTTAGGTTCCTCATGAACATCTTGCAGGAGAAGGGTGCAGGTTGTAGGGAACTGCAGCACTGCAATTCAAAGTTAATATTTCAATAGCACTGGGTACTTTGCAATTGCTCTCATAGTATTAATAATCTTTTACCTAAGAGGCGTTTCTGCTAGATCTGCTTTTTTCTAGCAGAAAGAAAACCCATTACAAGACCATCTTGAGTCCCCTGTAGCCTGCATTTCTCTCTTTTAGCAGAAATTGTTGGGTCTGAGAAACCACAGCAACTCAGAAGTGTAAAATCACAAGTGAAGTGAGTTGTGTTGGAGGACACTAGACATTTGCTTTATTTTTAACACCCAATTTTTGCAAATCCCCTGTGGAGGTGCTTGAAAAGAACCTATTTCCTCTTCCCTTTTCCTGCTAGTTTTGTTATTCTGACAAATGGCTGATGTGTTGCTTGCGTTTCTAATGCTGCTGGAAATGGTTGTGGCTTTTGTGTCTTTGAGCCGGCATCAAATGCGATTTCTGCAGAGAAATGAGAGTGAGTGCCTGTAGGTAACTGTTCTTTTGGCCCCATCGCACCCCACTATGATTTGCTCTCCTGCGAATAACACCTTATTTGCTTATTTTACATTGTGACAACAGTTTTCCTTATTTATTGAAAGGCGAGGGATTTTTTGAGGATATTTCCATTTTTCTCTGCTATTTCTAGCTGTTGTGCTACAGCAAATTGGTCACCAGCTGCACCTTTTCTCCTCTGTTTTGGCTGCAGGGAGCCTATCTTGCTTGCTGGGCGATCAAAAATCATCCCATGAAATGGTACCCAGTCCTGTAGAGAGACATTGGGGGCTATAGTGTTAAAATAATACCTTACTCAGCAGTGATGCAGTGGAGTATCGGGGTAATATCATGTTCCTCTGCACTGCCTTATAGAGTGCTGGCTACTCCCCTGGGTTAATGGCCACTGAAATAGAGTCATGTACCTGTTCACTTCAGCTTTTGGTGACAGGAAGGACAGCTTGCACTGGTTGCTCTCAAGAGGAGACTGAGATGGAATCTGAGAAGTTTGTTACTCTGTATGGAGTGCAATGAAGCTGTTGTTGAGCTGGAGAGCTGGTCTAGATCATCAGTGAGAAGGGGAGAACAGCATGCTTACATAAGGCAGAAAGCAGTCTTTGCTGGGTTAACAAACATTTTGGATAGGTTGAAAAGCACTTGCTCTTTGACAGAGCCTTTTTTCTTCTTTTTTAATGTCAGCCTAATACCAGCTGCAAAGACACTGAATTTTTGTGTCTCTGCTTTTCTTAACATGTTATATCCAGGAGCTAGCCACCTCCCGGAAATAGCTAGGATGGCGATTGCTTCATAGCTGGGTTTGAGTCATACCCTGCGTGAGTCCTCAGGCAGTTGGCTGCGTTTGATAATGTGTCCCTTTTTCACTCATATTGAAGGAAGGCTGTGCTAAGTACCAGCATGTCGTTAGAAAATGAGAAATACTAGTGGCATGAAAAATCTAACGTTATTAACATTGTTAATCAAATATTGAAAGAAAATAGTGTAAAAGCTAGTTTTCATTGAAGCTCTGTGGGTTTGCTCACCATACACTATGTATGTATACTGAAGTGATGTTAAGTTTTTCCATCTTTTGAAAGCTTTTCTGGTATTATGGCTCTTAATAAAATGAGCATTAAATGGTTCAAATAGCTCCTTGGCTGTCTGTCTTTAAATTCTTTAATCCAAGTTCCATAGCTGTGATCTCTTAAATGCATCACACTGTTGTAGCTGCCACATTTTGCCACTTTTACATTATCTTTAGTTGTTACAAAGTGCATGGATTTGACTTATTCCCCAAATGCTAAGTGAAACAGCAATATTTACATCCCATGCAGTCTGCTGACAAGTTCTCTCTTTTCACGAAAGAAAGCAGAAATGAAACCTCTTATTGTCTTCCACTTCACTGGACAAAGCTTTCTCCTTTTGCAATATGAGCCGCTGTCTAACACCAAATAGGATAATATTTAATCTGATGGACATCATATGGTTTCACAAAGTGGTGTAGTGTAATTGGAAAAAGAAGAACAGTTTAGGATTACGGTAACACAACTCAGCCAAAATGTAAACTGAGTACTACAGGACCTGCTTTTGCTTCAGAACTCTATTTATTATATTTAACTAACTCAAAATAGCTGACAGGATAAAAGATGAGCCTGTCTCTGTTAGTTTGCAATTAGGCACTCAGCTCACAAGTCTCTGTTTTCTAGGAGAGATCACCGCTGGCGATTATGTGGCTCATGCTTTCCTCGAAAGGTCACTGGAGCTGGACCAAGGAACTGAGGCTGGAAAAGGGCTGCTAACATGATAAAAGAAATGAAGTTCATGTTCAGAGGGAAGGTGAGGAAAGCCTGACTTAATTAAATTAGCAAAATGAAAGCTGAGGAAGATAGCTGCTTATAAAGACATTGGCAGAAGATGGGGGGGGGTGAACATCAGCAAAAGAGAACTATTTATGCCTGAGGACAGTGTTGGCACAAGAACAAATGTATGTAAACTGGCCCAGAATAAATTCAGCCTGGAAATTGGAAGATTGTTTCTGACAATTAGAGAGCAATCAGACTCTGGACCAGCCTTCCCCTGGGAACAGAAGGGATAAAACCCTTCCTGCTTTTAGCGAGAGCTTGCAGGAGGGCCAGATCTGATGAATCAGGGATGCTGTGTAGCCCCAGATTCCTTCTCATTTCCTTCTTTTCCTATGATTTCTGCTTTAGCCTCATATTTATGCCAATTCTAATCACATCAAACCCTACTCCCTCCCCCCTGGTATGTGTCTTGGTTGCTGGCTTCACTTCCTTCTGATGCAGGCGGCTTTCTTCTAACTGTAATAACTTGCTCATGTGGTCAGGAGCCTGCAGTATTCTTGGTGCTTCTTAATTTTTTATCTGTTTGCCCAATCCCTCTTTGTCCATTTGCCCTTCTTGCACAGAGGAGGCCAGACAGGGGACACACAGTGTCCTCTAATCAAGGTGGCTCTGCCAAAACCCACACAAGTAAGAGTCCCTGGAAGGGACTCTGCTATTTCCTGCTTGGTCTAAATAGGCACAAAATAATAGCTGGAACCTATTTCCAGCCCTTGCACAGTATGACCCTGAAAATAACTCATGCCACTGATGGAGAAGGACTTTTGGGGAGACCAAAGTACTCCTATTTGCACGCCTGGGAGCTGTGGATGCTGAGCAGCCTCAGGAGACACAGCAGTAGTTTGCAATCTGAGTTCTGGGAGATGCCCTGTTTGCACAGTTCTTTCAAGGGCTGAGAAATGACAGATGCTTTGTAATACCCTAATCACTTTTTTGTGTGCCTTTGCTCATGTTTCCCTCAAACTGTTGGGAGGGGATGCAGGCAGTGAGGTCACTGAGCTCACTTTGTCTGTAGGGGTGTTTCAAGGATGGCATCAGTGATGCTCTTGAGTCATGAGATTAGATGCTTCAGTTTGGTTTAAGTGCAGCAATGAAGTTTATACGTTTAAGTTGCCCTTTTGCTAAAAATATGGGCAGTGGATGGATGCAAGTAAGTGTGAGGAAGAGATTTCTTTGCTTGTAGGTTTCACCCATTACACCAGGCTGGAGCCTTCATTTATTACCATAATAACTAGGAAACTTCCCCAAAAGCTGCAGACCTGTGAGGAGAAGCACAAGATCAAATTCCTCCTGTAACTGAATCACAGTGTTGAATCCCAAGTGTCCCTATGGGGACGAAAAAAAAAAAGAAATCTCTGTAAGGTATTATGAAAGCTTTCTGGATTATTTAAAGAAATCTTTTCAGCAAGACAGTTGAAATACTGTGTTTTCAGTGGAATTAAATGGCTGCCTGTGGGTGTTTTGGGCACCTATTTTCTCTAAGGCCTTTAGAAACACCTGCCTTCATTCATATTCTCCAAGTGTCACCACTTAACTAGCCTTAGCTGCACGTGTGCTACATCAGATATTCAAACAATTCCTCTTGATGAGGGAGCAAAGCTTTGTGCTAATGCTTTGTGCTAATTCTGCATGCACACAGCTCTTGCAAAGACAAGCAAGTACATCTGTTTGAACTTTACACTGCCTTCATTTCATTTCCATTATATATTTAGTTATCATTATCAATTTTATCACATGGGTAAGTTGGAGAGGGGAGATGTGGAAGTTCTCAGGCAGACAAAATAGAACCCCTTCACTGTGATGCTTTACCTCATTTCCTGACATACTGCCTCACATCCCCGAAGCATGCATTTCTAACCCCAATAATGCCTATCTTTGGTACAATTCTATCCCCCTTCCCAATCTTTATTGCAGGTTTTAGATTCATTCTTATAAATTCTTTTTTTTCATAAAGCAAAATAGAAAAAGAAATCTGATTGGGATGCACTAAAAAAATAATCCTAAAAAATACAACCAACTAAACTAACTTAGTAAAGCAAGTTTGCACACATCAAGGTTTTTTATTCCTTTAATGCCTCAACACATAGTTGGGCTGAATGTAAAGTTGAATAACTGTTTACAGAAGGATAAAAATGTGGTCTTTCTCAGCAGAGGGAAGTCTCTCTTCACTAGGCTTTGCTGAGCTTCCCTCCAAGCTGAGGCACAACCGAGTGCTGGAACATTGTGGATGGATCACTGAGGAAGGACTTTGGAGCTGCCTTCTCCCAGCTGAGAGAAGCCAGCCCTGCAAGAGGCTCAGCTTGCCTCCCTAGCAGAATCAGGGAGGAATTTGGGCTGTGAGATGTCAAGCTGTGGGATACTACCTGGGACAAATCCCAGTAGTGGGCTGATGCTGTGGGGACAGTGTTGAGGTGGGACTGGTCAAACTTCTCTTTTGGGGGGGAAGAATTGATAAGAACTTAATTTGCAAAACTTAACGTCTGCTTCTTTAAACTCCTCACCACCACATTTTCTTTTTTGTTTTTGTATGGGCCCAAGGCAGCTTTATTGTTGTCAGAATTGCACATATTCTGATCCAAACCAAACCTGACATGCCAAGCATGAAGCGGTTGGGCTGCGTCTTGTGCTCCCCCCCCGTCAAGCTCCTTGCCTTGTGCATCTGTAGAAGGACTTCAGAGTGTTGTGATTCCTGTTTTTTCTCAATTCCTGCCTTTGTTGATTTGTGTCCTAAAGAAGCAAAATAAATATTGAAATTCTCACTCTTTCTCTTTATTTTTATAGCGTTACCTTGACTCTGCTGTCAGGGTGTGTCAACATTAAAGTGTTACCATCTGAGCATTGCTGTACAGTGGATGGGAGCATTTCTGCTCGCAGCCCCCTGAGTGCAGGTGTAAATTGATAGTTCTTCAGTAACTCAAACCCAAAGGCAATGTTGTGCACAACTCCAGCTGCTCTCCCATGCATGGCCAGTCCATTGTCACCTCCTCCCACTGCCATTCCCCTAATGTGCTGCTTCTGAGATGCTGTCCTAAAAGACTCTTTTGGGGGAGTATGTTGGATGAGGTGGAAAACTGGTCTGAATTCCTTGTTGGAGCCCTCAGCTGCCTCCCTTCATGCTTCTCTGGTGCGTCTATCTGATAGCATAAAGGAAAATGTCATTAATTTTCAGCCTAATCCCTACTGAAGTGGTGAGCTCCTTCTGATGGCCAGTAGCAGTGTAGGAGGTGCCAGCACATCTTATGTGTTGGTCAGGGCTTTGAGAAGTGGTCACCCTGCCTGGCAGGTGCGATTTGCTCGCAGATGCTGCAATGCAGCTGCCAGTTTGCCCTGGTGCCAGGCATAGGATGCTTTCTGCAGTTACATTTGTCTCATTTTACAGGCGATGTCACCCTGTTCAGTAATAATTACTGACTCTTGTCCATGGTCTTGAGATGAGCAGGTCTCTTCATGCCAGTGCTGCCAGCTCTGCTTCCCCTCTGGAGCTGCCTGGGGACAGAGTGGGTGGTGGGGAGCCCTAGGTCTGCCGTTGGCCACCACTCTGCATGTGGATGGAGAAAGAGAGGAGGAAGATGGAGGAGGAGAAGAAGCAGAGGTTTGTGCTTCGTACACTTGCGTGTTTATCAGCAACCCCTTCAAACCTGGGCTGGCACCTGTTTCTGCTGGTGCAGCCCTGGCAAAGCGGCCATGCTAGTCCTTTCTGCAGTTGTCCCTGTGGCACGCTTCCAGAAAGGCCATTTGATATTAAAAATAACTGGGAAATAGCTGATAGTGTGTCTCCTCTCTGTGTATTAGTGGAATTAGCCAGGAGGCTGACTCCAGCCAGGACCCCTGCTGCCTGTGGCTGGCTGCTCCTGGGTCCTGTGGGCAAGGACAGGAGTCTGCTGGTCTCCAGAACAGGACTTGTAGGTCACAGCATCTTGGCATTGCTCCATGGCTTCATTGCCAGGTTTGATAGGTCGTCAGAGGTGGTTTTCCTCTTATGCTATGAAACCAGGCATTGACAGGCAACTCAGCTCTTCCATCACTGGTTGTGTTTATTGCCTTTTGCAGGCACAGCTTTGCTTGAGCCTCTGGATGAGTAGAGGCTATGGATTTAATGCACATCAGAGGGACCGCAGTCTTCCAGCTTTACGGCTCTCCTCAGCCTCAAGTGGAAGTGAGGATCTGGTGTCTGGAGTATCTGCAGCCTAAAGCACAACTCTCCTTCTCCTTATCTGTGAACTGATGATGTGTGCAAACACCCTTAATTTCCTCCTACAGGACAAGACAGAATTTCTGGAGTGCCCCACAGGAGAAGAGAAACCAAGAGCTTGTTGTATGTGCTGCAGTGGTCTTCTGTCCATTGCATAACCAGAGAACTGGACTTGCAAATTCCTTTGATGCTTTTCTCCTCCTCTGTATCTTTATTTGTTACTTGTCATTCAGGAAACTGTTCTGTTCGCTGACCTTTGCTGCTAGATGGTTCAAAGACAAGTGACACAGAACTCCAATTAGGATGGATGAGCTGGTGTGGATCTTGCTGATTCAGCTGGGCTGCTTTGGTGGTGAGGTCTGGAAGTTATAGCTGCAGGCTTGCTCTGGTGCAGTTGTGGGGTATATACACCTAATAAAATGCCTTGGGTGCTCAGGGTTCCCTGTGGCAGGTGGAAGAGGTAGTCTGGACACCCTTCTTTGTTAAATAGTTGTTTTATTCTGGCCTTCATCTAAAGGGACATGTGCTCCATGAACTTGCTGGCTGGGTTGCAGATAACAAGATGCCCTACCTTAGCAAAGCTCATTCACTTCTTTACTTTAATCAGTGATAGTGATGTCAGTAACCTTGCTTTTAACAGCTTTCTGAAATGGCTGCACTTTATCATCCATGCTAAACATATTCAACCCTGGAAACTAATGATATGGGGAGACGTCTCCCTTCCTGTTTGTGGAAAAGGGGCTCTTTCTATGTCTTGCAGGCATGGGTGACTGTGTGCTCAGGGTTACTCTGTCAGCTAAGCCCTTGTCATCTCCTCTGAGTCCTTCAGCTGGAAATACTGAGAGCTGTGGCAGTGCAAACCAGGTTCAAGGTCTGGTCAAAAGCTGTGGCTGGGGACATAGTTGACTGTGCTCAAGCTCTGCTGCTCTGCTCTAGACTTATCCACGCTTTTAATTCAGCTATTGTATTTATGACTCTTGCCTTCTAATTATAGGCAATACATTTCTCAGCTTTCCTTTCTGGGAAACTTGTCTGCATGTGTGATTAGAGCTGTGCCTCTGTCATGCCTGCCTTTGTTAGGAAGCAGAATGTGATTCCCCTCGCCTTTATCCCTCCTCACAGATGCAGCTTTTCTGGCTGCAGCTCTGAACAAGTGTGGAGTTCACAGAGGGGACAGCAAGCAGGATTCAAAGGGAAATGGGTGTCTACTGTCCTTTATAACTGCAGTTGCCTCTTATTTATAAATGCAAGCCAACAGGTGCTAAAATCTTCTCTCCCCTAGCTCCATCCTCTGCACTTCTCCTTGTGTTGCATTTAGACCCTCTCCTGAGGTGCTCTCTTCCCCCCAGAGCTCATTCTGTATTTCCTGGCATATCAGCAGGGATTTGATTTATTTATTTATCTTTCCATGCCACCTTCTTCAGTATAACTGGGATTTGGAGCTTGGGAAGAGGACAGGGTAGAGTCACCTTTGAGCTCTCCACAGGTGATGTGGGGATTGGAGGTTCCCTGGTCTCTTTTGATGTTGCATTTCTTCAGCAGGGTGCTGTCGGACATCCTGTGCCCAGAGTCACATTTTGGACTTGTGAAGGATCATGCTTTCCCAAATTTAGTACCTGTGGATCTCTGCTTTGGTGGTATTTGCTTGTTCATGTTGCATGGTTGGATCCTATGGATATTGATTCACCCTCAGAAGAGCGCCACTTTGGAAAAGGTTTGTGTACGTCTCCTATATGGTGTAGGAGACGCCTTAACCTTTCTGCTCCAGAATAACCAAGAGAACCCTCATAATTTCCTTCAGATACTAATTCTGGCTTCATGGTGCATTTTTAACCCTGTGGCTTCTAGATACTCTCTCTTGAAATGTCTCCTTTGTGGTAAAGCAAGACCTTATCACTGCCTTTTGAGAAAAATGTATTCATTACTGTTATTATTACTATTTTTAGGAAAAATGCAATCTCACCTCATGCGTAGAATTAGTTTAATGGAACAGTAGCAATGGGAGCGAATATTGGCTTTCCTGTGCCTGTTTGTGGAGGGAGTGAACAATTTCTTTGCTCCATCTCTCACCTTGGATGAATGATAAGTCATTGAAACAGCATAAGGAATTTGAGAGCTTCTAAACATGGTCCTCAAGCAGCCAGTAAGGCTGAGACCTAAGAACAACCTGCGGAGAAAGAAAGAGGGTGGCACTGGGGCAGAGAATGGGTTTATGCATTTTCTTGTAAATCCTCAAATGAAGAAGATACATTTCATCTTCATCTAGTGTGGAGATGGCAAGCAGAACCATGTCAATAGGTTTGGGGGCCCAGACCTTGTGTGTCCAGCAGTCTTGCCTGAGCTAAGGTTGTACTGTGCTTCTCTTAAGGTTGTCACTGCTACTTTTAGCTGCAACAGTGACTACAGGCAATGGTAGCACTGGTAAAGTGCACATGTGCTTGCCTGACCCTCTGAAAATTTGTTTTTTCACTCAACTCGAGGAACTGGAAAAGAAAGATGAGGACAGAAGTGATGTCACCTCAGAGCATTGAAACGGTGGTGATGACAGTGTGCTGCAGGAGCTCCTGTCCCCTTCAGCAGTCCCATACAGCTTTGTGCTTTGACTTATTCCCCTTGGGACTCCAGGTTATCTTGTTTATTTTTTTCACTGAAAACTGAACTTTAATTGCCATCTCCTCCTGCAAAAGCAGTAACTTCATAAAAATTTAAAACCAGAAACTCTTCCTTCTTCATCAGCTGGAGCATCTTCCCCCCTGTGTTTGGAAGGCCATTCTTGATCAAAAACCTGAACTGAGTGCTGGAAATTGGGTTTATTGCAACTTCTAGCCCTGGGATTTAGGTGGGACCAAGCCAAGCCCTTCACTCAAGAGGATAATAAAAGGAGGGATGATTTTCCTAGAGAGAGGCAGGAGGAAAAACACAAGCTGTGTTGTGAGCAGCAGGGGTAGCAAGGGGGGGGAAGGTAATAAATAACAAAACTGATCTTCTCCGTCACCCCTGTGGATCTTTCTTGTACCACACTCCTCTGCTCTGTCTGACCATGTCAAGAGCCTTTAGATACCCTTTGCACACAATATTACAGCTCTGCTGATGTCCTTCTCTGGGTCTGTACTAGTCTAAATGTAGATTTTCATGAAAGCTGGTAAGAACTGTGTATCCTAGGGAGCCCCACTGTCTTCTCAAGCTTTGGTGGAATGGGTTAGCTAGAATTAGGGGCTCTCCGAGTGAGAAAAAACAATTAATGGCTTGCATATAAGTGTGGGAAGGAGGCAATTACAGGCAAACTCATGTTATTTCTATCAGTAGACATGAGCAAGCTTGGGGTTCTGTATATCTCCTGATTCCTTCCTTCCTTTGCAGCAGTTTGTATGGGATATACAAACTTCTATTTTTTCCATGCAAGGTGAGCTTGGTTTCTGTTTCTGTTTTTGTGGGGTTTTTTTTTTTTTTTTGGGGGGTTTTTTTTTGGTTGTTTTTTTTTTTTATTTCTAGCTCATCAAATCCTCTCTGGTGGTGTCAAGGCTCTGAGAAACCCTCCAAGTCTTTGAGGCTGGATGTGTGCAGTGTTATTTTGTTCAGATACGAATCTCCAGCATTCCCAGCTCCAACAACCTTACTTTGTTGTGAATGTTTTCCAACATCTCTTCACCTTTGCGGTCCTGCAGGTCCCTCAGCACTGCTTGCTGCTACTTACTCCAATCCCTTTCCTCCCTCCAAGCTGTCTTTGTTCCATCCCCTGGCTTTACTTTCAGACTGTTCTTCAACTCATGTCTTCACTTTGCAGTTCTTCAATTGTTTCTTTTCCTTTCCCCACACCTCCTCCTCATATGGAGGTGCAAGTACCTCCATGCTGGTGTATGGCCCAGTTCCCCACTGCCCAGTCCCTTTCCAGAGGAAGCAGTCACCATTTTCTTATAACAGTAAATCTCACACACTGCAGAAACGTGCTTGAATTAATGTCCTACTGTTGATTACCATTGGCCTTGCCGATCAACATCTACCATTTACATTATGTTGTAGTGGCAGGGGACAAAATCTCCCTGAAGCCTTGAAAGCAACTGAGAACACCACCATGAACAAGCTTCCTGTGTTCTGGGTGTGAAAGTAACTCCACTGGTACACAAAAAAGAATATATATATGTTTTTCCTTTAACCTGCTTTTCTTCCTTCTCCATGTTGCCATTGTGTGTTCTTTGCTACAAGCAGTTGTTCGTGGCTGAAGGTGCGCGCAGCAGTGTCAAGATGATGGAAGCATTGATCCAACTTGCTGCATGACCCTGTTCAACACAGTGATGTGGTGTACTGTCAGCATTAAGGTCGTCTCTTAAGAGCTTCTGTAAGCCAGGATCACAGGCCAGATTGAATTGGAAGAAAACCTCATAGCTTTTTGCAGAGCTTCTGCTGTCTTGGGTGTGGGAAAGGGGATATTCCCAGAGCATACAGAGACTTGTTAGTGACATGGGATCTTGGGTAGAGCAGGCTTTGTTGGAAGATTTTATCTATTTTTATAGCTAGCACAGGTGGATTTTCCTGTGATAAAAGCAGTAAATGTTAAAGGAGCCAGAATGCTCCTTCCTGACTGGTAATAATCAGCTTCTAGCTCTGAATCGCCCCAAAGTAATAGGTCTTGCTGAAAATATAGTAGAGGTCAAACTCTGTTTGTAGGAGATAAGGGAGTCTAGCTTTGAACCAGTTCCTTTGGAGGTGAGCAGAGGAAGATGGGCAAAGAGGAGGTGCTGTTGGTGGCCCATCAGGGAGAAATTTGAAGTCAACCAACCCTTAGTACACATCAGAGAATCCACCTATACCAGTCTCTGATTTATTGGAGACCGTTTTCCCCAGTCCTGCTGAGAACGTGAGCATTGCTTTGTAATACCTTTCAATATCAGCTGCCTGGTGCTGTTTTACTTGACAGTAGCATAGTCTTTTTCTCTGTCTCTCCTTTAAACCAGTTTTGAGTAGGAAAACAGTTCCCCCAAAGGTTGCTTAAAAAGTTCTTGTCAAAATAGTGACAGGCATGGCACCTGGGGTTTATACATCGATCCCATAATGCAAACAAACAGACCCATCTTAAATCCTGCACCAACTATAAACCTTATGCTTTTTAATTGAGAAATTGATTTTAAATCCTAGCCTCTTTAAAAATCTAATTAATTTCCTTAAAAAAAAAAGAAAATAGCAAAAGTCTGTCTCTCTGTCATGCTCCACCAGGCAAAAGAGAAGAAGGAGGAAATAATTCTTGGCTCCATCTCTGCAGGGTGCCCTGTTGATAACCTGGATAATACGATCTGATTTTGGCCTTGAGTCTGTTCCTTTGGATTATCACATTTCTTCAAGGACCAAAAGCTGCACTAGCGATTCGGACCCGGAGGAGTATGTCTTTTTTAGTGGTAAGCTTCCATTTATTTTCTTTTTTCTTTCCCCCAGCCATCAAAGGCTATAGTGGAAGCTTTTATCACGTTACCAGTGGCTGCTTTATAGAAAACAAGTTGCTGGCAAACTGACTGGAGCCCAGGTCTCCTTCTTTCCCAGTGAGGACCCTGCTTGTTGGGTTAAAAGGTGGGTGGGTGAGGGAAGCGATGTAAAGAAAAGTCTAAACTTTGAGAGGTGTTCTGGAGAAAGTATGCATGTGCATATGCCATCCACCGTGTAATAAAAGCTAGATTACTTTGGAAAGGTGTTTGTATGTGTAAAACCTAAGATATGCTGCACTTAGTGTTTTGGGTGAGCAGTCCATCAGGAGCTGCACGCTGGATGTGAAGTCTCAGCGTGTAGAGCTGTTGCATTTAGCTGGGGGTGTGCAATCTGCTCTGACCATTAGATGCCTACAGGTCAAGGGTTGAAATCCTAACTCACGTGCCAAAGTCTTCTCCCCCACCTTTTTTTATTTTTAATCTTTATGATCTAGGTTTTATAATACTCGCTGCAAGACTGGGCTCATGAGTCGTCACTGGAGTGGTGAAGCATCCTGACTTTTTCCTCCATGCTTTGGCATAGCTGCAGCTGGGTTTGCTCTGGAGAAGAAAAAGGTGGGTCTCTGCAGCTCCGTAAGGATGCAAGTGTGTGTGTCCCACATCCTTGTCTTTGTAGAGGGATTTCTTTCCCTTCTTGGTCTGGGTGAGGTGTTTCTCCTGGAAGCCTAGGTGCTGATGCATGCTGGAGCAGAAGGATGCCAACTGGCCTGTTTCCATCGATATCTCTCCTTCCCTTCACTGCCTGTCATGCACCCGCAGCCACCTCGGAGCCAGGTTTGTTTATAGAAACACTGTCAAGCAAGAAGTCTTTTCACCAGCTCAGAGGAGTGAGATACTTTCAGTCACTCAGTCACCCTCAAACTGTGAAGACACGACTATCAGCTGCACAAAATTAATTTATTTAGTTAAGGGAGGTGTTAATTAAGAGATCTCATTTATTGTCTCTGCAGACAACTCTGGAGGGCCTTTTGAATTGTCAGCTCTGGTGACAGCAAAAGCTCATGGTGTCGCAAGTTAATAGCAGTATGAGTCATGCTGAGGGGTGAAGCAAGAGATTGTGGAAGAGGCTGGGAAAGGAGTGAAGGAGATGAGGCGGTGGAGATTTGGGCACACCTTGCTGGAAACTGACAAGTCAGGATGAGGTGCTTTGCACTTTGTTAGCCTACCCCCAGTAAATCCTGGCAGGGGGAAATGCTCTGGCTACAGGTGGCCACCCTGGCTGCAGGAAAGCCCAGGGTGTGTAGGGATTTGCTGGCAGAGCACCTTAGCAAGCCTGCGGATGCCAGAGCATGTGCATCCTCGAATGTATTTGTATGGATCTACATAAAATAACTGATTGTCCCTGTGATCTGAACTGGATAAGAATCTTTATTTTAAATAATCAACTTTTCCTGTACTCTGAAAGGTTAATGCTCCTTGGTTAATCAGGATGTGTCAGTCTGATAACTGAGTGTAGGCCTAAACCAAACTTACAGGTTTAAATGTAAAATCTCTTAGAAAATAACAAATACGCTTTATCTGAAAGAATTACAAGCTCCAGTACAGCTGTTTATAGGCATCTCCTTCAGTAAAAGCTGAGCCAACACTTTTCCCCCACTTTTTTTCCTTCTCATGATCTGTATCATGCTGATTTCGGATGGAAACTGAAATTCTCTTGATGCAGAAAATAGGCCAAAAAGAAAAAAACTAAAAAAAATTAGTCCAGGAGGAATGCTAGACTCCCTGAGGAGGTGGTGCTGCCTTCTCTTAGACAAAGATGTTTCCTGTTTTCAGCTACCCAGCTCATTAAACAAAGGCAGTATTGCTTGTGCTTAGTAAATCAGCCCCATCTCTTCTAGGCTTTCCTTCTTGTGTGTCCTCAAAGCTTACAAACCAAGCTCTGTTGCAAAGCCAAAATTCCAATTTCTCTCCCAAAACAAGCGTGAGAGGTGGAGGTCGACAGGATGCCACATCCATTTTCCAGCCGCTTTCTCAGCCATGAAGGAACCACCTCCTGGACTGCAGCAAGCCAATTAAACAAGTTAGTATTCAGGGAGAACATGGAGCACCTATAGAGAAATATATGGCTGCCGGGAGGTTATTTTAGCCGGCTCTTGTTGCACATACAGAACTAGTGATTTTCTCTAGGTTGCTGATTTGACTTTCTTCAACCCTCTACTACTGAATGTGTATTACTTCTTCCTTTTTTCAATTGATTTTCACTGGTTTAAACAAGGGTAAGCATCAACCTCATACAGTCTATCATTACTCTAATCTTGTTTTATATATTTTATATGTTTTTAAAATTCTTTTTAAGCATGTGTGGGATGGCAATGGCTGTGTAGCTTGGATGAGATCCTGGTTGTGCTCCTTGCTGGGTGGACTCTGTGCCCCTGCTAAAGGGGATTGAGGTTTCAGGGCAGGTTTCTGCCATTGTGAGCTCAGGGTTGGTTTATGTTGTGCTCAGCCACTCAGGAGTGATTTGAAATAGAGGAAGGGCATTTTTCCAAGCAGGCACTGAGCAGATTCCAGTCTGAAGGCATCACTGGGAGCCACAGGTGCCAAGTGCCTGCCTCCCCAGGGGCATGCTGCATTTTCCTGTCCTGCTCTCGGAGGAGAAAAAAACCTCAGCTTGCCCTTGGCTCCCATCACAGCTAGGAAACCCATTTCCCTCTTTCTTTGTGATCTTCTGACAGAGATGGACAGGAAGGGAAAATGTGGTGTAAGACAGGTTTTGTTTCTGTTATAACTCCAAAGCGATAACAGGGCTTTCCTATGGTGGGAACTGTAGGGTGAAGGGGTTTTCGCTTTGGGAGCTGCATGTCCAGATTTTTGTCTTCGGACTATCTCTGAAAGCATGCAGGATGTGACCAAGGCTTTTCCTGCAGCCACAGGTGTAAATTCTCCACTGTCTACTACTGTTGTTGCATCCCCTGGTCTGCCTCACCCTGCCTGGTTCAAAACTGAATCACTGCCATAAAGCATGACCCCTGTTTGCACCAGAAGGACAGCAAAGCAGTGGTCCAGCTAGCATAAATGATGGGAGCCAGAGAGGAACATGAATATGTCTCTGGACCTGTCTGGGAAGGATTACTGCTCCTGTGGATTTGGCATGCTGAAGCCTGGAAAAAGTGGTGCTGCAGGAGGGGGCATGAGCAGAAGACAAGATCATTATGGATTCATTTAAACTGTAGTGTCAGATCCTATAAATCTGAGGGCTTTTGCATATTTCCATATTTATATATGAAAATTCCACAAAGTGGCTTAAAGGCAACTGAAATAAAAGCAGGGCTGTCAGAGCTTAAATAGTACCAGCAAACCTCTAACAGACCATTTAATACAAATGTATGGGCTTGGAAAAGCTCCAAGCTGATGGAAGTTTTCTGCATGCAAATCCCTGGCCGGTCCCACATTCGTCTCCAGATGCTGGGAGAGCACTGGTGTCTCTGGTCACTGTGTCTCTGCTGGCCAGGTGGGTGCAGAGCAAAGAGGCCTTTCAACCTGTATTACAACATACAAGGAGAGCACTGGAATGGACTTTGGGCTGCTCTCATTTCCCTTGCGTGCTTTCTTACCATCTTCTGCATGCTGTGATAGTTTTGAGGCGGGTCGGAAGTTGATCTTCATGGCTCCTTGCTTGCAGTACCCCAAAGCTATGAGCTGGGGAGGGCTGCAGGAATAAGCATCACTGTGAGTGATGCTGGTGACAGTGCTGGAATGGTGCAGTGAAAGTATTTTACACCCCATAGAGGCTGTGCTTGCATGCAGACTGTTTTATTTCCCAGTGGAGACCATCTCCTCCCTCTCCTGTGAGCATGTGTGCCCTTTTCCTTTCTGATCTTTGGTTATGAGTCAAAACAAGAATTCTCCAAACCACTGGTCTGAATCATTCCTGCTGACCTTATGCCATGTCTCTTCCCATGGATTAATTTGAAGAAGCATCGCATAGATTTATGCTTTGTACCCATCATGGGGCCTGAGTGTGTAGAGTGGCCCTCCAGGTTTGAAAATGTACTTTTTAGATTATCCAGCATATCCTTTTTTGGACTCCTCTAGATGTTGTCATCCTTGCCCCAACTTGGGTAACCTTGTCAGTGCTCCTTGCTGCAGGACTTCAAACCTTTTTGGTCTCCTCACATCAGCCCTAAATCTCAGTGCAACGTACTGTAGCTCTTGGGTCTGGCCTCCAGTATTCATGTGCACCAAATGCCTCTAAAGAGAAACTCCAGCTTTATCTCTATGCAAGGACAAGAGTGAGCCTCCCCCTTTCCAAGTCCTCTGTCATTCAGAGCTTATTTTCTCCTTCTTCAGCCCCAAAATGGATAGCTGGGGGGCCACCACGACATCTTTTCTTCTGAAATTTCCAAATCAAAGGGAAATAATTAGCTGAGGACAAGAAAGCTTGGATGAAAACAAGCTGTCAACAAGAAGAAGGTGCTAATGTGTCTGTCATCCCTCTTCCCTCCTGGCCAGACCTCAGAGGTGGAAGGCTGAGTGCTCTGTCTCTGGTAGAGGAGAGGGCGTCTTTGCTCAGCTCCTTCACCCATCAGCCACAGCTGTCTCCAGACATCAGCTCTCATCTTGTGAAGATATGTCTTGCTCTTGGGCTAATTTCTTCTGTTGTTCCCTGTTGTGTGGTTGGGAGGGTTTTTCTCCATGTATAGCTAGTATGTCGATGGCTGTGACTTCCCTGGTGCAAGTGCTTTCAGCTCAGGTTTTATCTGTGAATGTGGATGCCTAAAATTGATTTGTATCCTAAAAGTGCCTATTTCTCTTCATTACAGAGAGACAGGTGTGCAGAATGAGTAGCTCAGATGTAGGTGTCTGCAGTTATCAACTTAAGCAAGATGAGCCCTGGTGTCAGCACCTCCCTTGACTTTGCTTAGGGGTTTGCTCCTTCTCCTGTAGGACTCCTTGTGGTGACTTTGATGCAGGGTGACATTCTTGGGAGTCTTGAAACTTGCTAGATATTTTCTGCTGGAGATGTGCCATACCTTCCTGGGGGGAGGCACACTCTGAGGCCATATTCCTGCAGTAGCCCTGCACTGCAGCTTCCTCCTGTATAGCTCTTTGCCACAGGATGTATTTTTAAACATCTACTCAAACAGCATGCAGGGTGTTGGCATTTCAGTATGTTGCCTGTCCTGAGGCTCTGAGAGGGCAATGAACAAAACCTTGACGGAGTCACAATTTTTAGTGACAAAACACACCTTAGTTATTTCATTGCCTACTGATTTTGGGACTGAGGAGCAAGCTTTCGGTGTTTGTAGGTGTTTCTTGCAGTGTCCTTCCTTTGCCTTGATGAGTAAACATCACATGTAATTGCATCTCTAGGGGACTTTCAACTAGGCATTTCTATCTGATTTATCCTTAATGTTGCTGTTGGCTTTGGGTGATTCTGCTTTGTTAGGCTGGAAGATGAAACTCCATGGAGGTCTCCTCTCTTTCTCTGCCCCCATCCCTCATCCCTGCTACAGCAATACTGTTACAAGGGTTCAAGTGGGGCCACTTAACCCCAGTTCCCTTTTCACCCATGCTCTCCACGGTTCCAGCCTCAGGCCTCCAATAAAGGTGCACTGGTTGTTCCATCTGTGCAGAAGAAGCCTCGGTTTGGGGGAAGGACCCAGGTGTTGGGGTGCAAGGGGGAGTGGTCCTGTTGAGCATGGCCATCTCAGTTCATTGCTGCCACCTATTGCTGGGTGAGGGGAAGTGAGAAGCAGTGCTTGGATACAGGAATCCAGAAGTGAAAACATCTGAGGACCATTGCTCAAAGTTTACATAAGCATTGAAGTATAAATCTCCCCAAACCTGTGACCTTGATGTGGATCTGTCATTCTCCATCTCCCTGCTCTGTGAGGGGCTTTCTGGTGCTTGGTGCCGCCAGTGAAGGGCATTACAGAAAGCAGGTTTTAAGGCTGGCAGTGAATTTCTAGGAGGGTTTTGGAGGCTAGGGCTTGCTAACTTCTAAGTGAATTCTTGCACACTTCAGCCTTGGTGGTCTTGCTGGTGGTAAGCTTTGAAGAGTCGTACTTTCCGATGCAGAGGAGGTTTCCTGGCCAAAAGTGATTGCAAGCATGGGAGAAGCTTCCAGCAGCTGAAGTGGAGGAAGCATCTACCCCAGCCTTCAGCAAGACTTTTGTCCATCGCTTCTCTGCAAGGCTAATGTTTTCAGAGGAAAAAGGAGCATTCCTGCAGTAACAGTGGCCTAAAATACCCCATAACAGCATACAGTGCAGTGGTGTTGGTTTCTCCTCCAGAGAAGCAATTCATCCTTTGATCTGTTCTTGGGCTCCATGAGGTTTATGGCAACATCTCTCACCTCCTTGTGGGGATTGCTCCCAGGCGCTGCTGTCTCACTCCCGGCAGGCCCTCGACACGTCCTCCAGCGCCCACCACTTTTTCCTCTACCTGGCATTAGAGGGCAGTCAAAGGAAACCTTGCCTCTTCTCCGGCTCTGCGGGCTGCCAGTCCGGGGCTGCGCTCACCCCGGGAGCAGAAGGCTGACTCCAAAGTGGAACCCAGCCGCAGCCTTTGCCTTGCCCTCTCTGCCTTGTTTTGGGTTTCTGCCTGCGCCTTCACCTGTCAGATTCAAACTCGCCAACTTGTGTCTGACATTTGGAATACGGCGTTTGCAACGCTGATAAATCCCACACACCGTTTCTCCCCTGCCTTGGCCTCCATCTCCTCCTAATTGACATCTTTGAATCTTGTCCCTGTTTGACAAATCAGGCTACTTCTTATAAGTGATGACATATGTAAATACTTCAGGCCTTTGTTTAACGTCTGGATACCCTGATAATAAAAGCTATCAGAATCTCTTCCCCCTCCTTGCATAGTAATTACTACTGAAGAGTTTTCTCCTCCATCACCATAGCAGGATATGGAGAATGTCTGTGACAGCAAGATTTCCGTCTTGTGTTGCGGGAACATGGTTTTGGGCAGTACAACAGGTTTTTTTTAGTCTAATGCAGCACCAGAGCAGGGAAACTGTGCAAGCTGTAGGTACGTAATCAGGGAATCTGCAGGAGCCCTTTTGCTTGCAAAATTCTGGTTTTGGTGGGTCTTGGTGCCTCAGGTGGCAGTGGGTGTCATCGCAGGTTGAAGATGAAATCTCGATTCATAGCTGCTGTCCTTGTGCCTTACTTGAGCCCGCTCAGCGCTGCAGGAGCCTGGAGCCAGCACCTGGTCAGGCTCTGCTCCTGCATCTTTGCTATCACACTGGTGGCTCTCCTGGGCTGAGGCTGTCAAATTGCAGGGTATTATTTTTAGCCTGGTTTCCTGAGGAAACGAAGCTAGCTTATGTGATTGTACTGTCTGTCAGTGCTTTTCCTCCCACCATCCTCCTCTTAACAAGTTTTGAACCTCTTGTCAAATTTACCAGGATGGATAGAGAGCTTCAAGACGTGAAGTTCCTATAGAACTCCCTGCAGACTAGCAGGCGGGACCACCTTCCTCAAGGAAGACATGAGGCTGGGTCACAGTATCCAGAGCAGAAGGAGATGCTGGGGAAGGTGAGAGACAAGAGGCTGCCTCTCCACTGAAGGCTTAGTATCTCAAATATAGATATTAAGCGCTCATGCCTTAATTAAAGTTAATTTCAGGGAGAAGTGTTTTATTACAAAAGATTTTTCCAGCTCAAGCGTGTCCATGCCATCTGCTTGGAGCTAGTGGTGGCAAAGCCCTTGACCCTGCCAGGAGTGAGGACTGGCTGTGAGAATAGGCCTTTCTCAGAAGGACAAGCTCATCAGAAAGCTGCTTTTCTTCCCTCTGACTCCTAGTCCAGGTTATTATTGACAGTAATTTATTTGGGTTTTTTTTAAGAGCCAGGTGCTGCTGCTGGCTGGGGAAGGTGCAGAGCTTAGTTTCCTATGACTTTCCTCAGAGTGGGTTCTCTGGTGACTAATAGTGAGGTTGAGCAGGCTGTCCTTTATGGACAACCCTCTTTATAAGGCTATCACTGCCTCCTTTATCCAGCTATTTATTTTCATTAAGCTTTCAGAAACATAATAGTTTGCTATTTCTACCCTATGTCAAAACTGGAAGTTATCAAATGGTGGCTTCACTGAGATGCGCATGTGTGCACAGACACATAGGAGCTCCCATTTCATAGGAGGCTGGTCTTAATGAGAGACAGCTCCTACTAATGCTTGCTTACTTTTTTGGTTGAGTTGTTTTCTGGGAATGGAATTTTTATGAGAAATCCTAAGCCAAACAATGATGTTAATAAGCTGTAATCAGAAACAGGGAGGACCCTTTCTCATCCCATAGCCCTTACAGAGATTTTGAAAGAAGTGCTTATTCTACATCAAGATAAATGCAAGATACTTTTTTATTACTTTTTTTAACCAGAAGATGAGGGTGAAACTCCCAGGACTGTTTTGTGGCTGGGGCTTTGGTGGTAATGTTGAAGGCAGAGGTACAAATGCCTGCTTTGAAGGGCTTGAATCAGAGCCATCTGCTTCCCTGGCCAGCACCCAACATACCAGGTTATTTGTGCTCTGTGAAGCTACTTTTTTCTTGTTTTCTTATTTCTTCTTTTCTTTCTTTTTTTTTAGTCTTTTTTTTTTTAGTCTTTTTTTTTTTTTTTTTTTATTTGTTCTGGTTTTGGTTTAATTTTTATTCTTTTTATTTTTTTCAACTCCAGACAGCTCCACAATGATGCTGAAAAATCCCTGTTCTGGGTAAATAAATTTGTCATCTGAAATGGCCTTTTTTCCTCCTCCATATGAGATCTTTGGTTTGGCAAGTTGGTGTTCTCAAATAAAACCCATTTTTGTATTGATTTCTGACCATCCTTACATCACAGTGAGTGGGTTTTGCCAATAAAAACAGATGTTGCTGGGTAAACCTGAGTAATTCTCCTTTTAGAGGCTTTTGCTGCTGCCTTCTCCTCCTGAATTTTGAGGCTTATTGTCATATATTTTGATGAAAAACCTGGGTGTGGCTTCAGATATACTTGGGACAGATACAAGTATACCCAGAACAAGCCCAGGGTTCCTCATGAAATGTTCACCTGCCTAAAGAAGGCTTTAAAAAACTCCTTTAGTAAGAAGGAAAGAGAAAAAAGAAGGAAAAGCCCTTTTTACCACTTAATGAAGTGTTTTGTTTTTGTGTGGGTTTTTTCGGGGGTCTCTGGGTTTTTTTGTTTTGTTTTACTTTGTGGGGAAACTTTAGATAAAAGGGGAAGAATTTCTAATTACATTACTGAAGGAGGCTTAATAATATTTGCCCAAAGTGTCTTCTTGTGAGAATTCACCAGAGTATATTTAGTTTAATTTCTGCTGAAATCCCATTGCTTCATCCCTTACTGCTTTCCAAAGACCTTGTAGGGCTGCCTGAGGAAGAAGAAACTGCAGTTTTGGGTGCCTCTAAAGATGATTGTTGCATTTGGAGAGGGCTGGTGAAGACATGAGCTTTGGAGATGTTGTGTTGTGTGCCTTCTGATGCTGGCAGGGCATAAGACCAAGCTTGTATTGCAACTGTTTCTCAGTGTTTTGGTTTTTGAGATAGCTGTTGATATCTTTATTCTTGTAAAGTCTTCCCATATTGTGTGAGAGGTACTTAAGTCCAGACTAAATTTGGCTGGCTCAGCTGCAATAAGGACCATCAACCCCTGAGTAAACAAGCCTTAAATTAATCTGGTTTGGACCTGGGAAAGCACTGGGGTGACTATTTCTGAACACATTAAAAAAGCAAAGCCCAGAAGCCCTTAAATGATGTTTTGGAAAGCATGTTGGGCTCTTGGAAAAGCACTGCTGAGGGATGAGAAGTGCATCTTCAAAGCTGCAAAGAGGCTCACCCACTTCTGGTGAAGCAAGCAATGAGGTGCCTGTGAACCGGTGCCACCAGAAATTAATTATAAGCTTAATCATGCTACTGCCTCTCTGTGTCCCTGTGTCACACCACAGGGATCTGGTGAGCATGCTGCTGATGGTGAGCACGGGGCCAGCTGGGGAGTATCCTTGTTCCCCTGATAATTACTGGTGTCTTACAGCAACATGAAACTGGCAGGATCTCATGGCTCACTGTCTCCTGCTTGCTACAACAAGGAGCCAGTCACCATACCCCTTTTTAATAAACTTTATTGAGAGCTATCTCAATAGCAGGTGGGTTTTTGCTCTTGCTGTTCCCATGGAGGCTGTTTCAGGGAATTACTGTTATTAGCCAACATAAACGTGCTGATGAGTGGTTTATATTTGCTCTCTCCAACCTCACCACAGTACTCAGGATATGATCGCTCAGAGATGTTCTTCATTAGCAGTTAATAGGTTTTTCTCTTTGTCTTCTGGAAATACTTTTGAATTGTAGATGACATTTTGTAATGGTGTTGTGTCATCTCCTCCCTAGTCTGTTGTAGGACAGCTAAACCACACAGGTGGATCTTCTTGTTTGTCATGTCCACTGTGTTTTCATCCTTGCCATTGATCTTTTAAACATGGCCTTGGATTTTGTATTGTTGAATGTCATTCCATGTCTATCATTCTGATTCTCAAAGTCATTGTTTCCTTCCAAACAATGTCAAAATTCATTGTTGTGGGTCGTTTTGCCTCCTAAGCAGAGAGTTTGATGACTGTTGGTACCCCGTCTTTAAGGGAGCGTTGAATGTGAGTGGTGACTGAACAGTCTGCTCAGCAAAATCCCTCCAGACTGCCTCCTTTTTTGGTATTATCTATTGTAATCTTTTTTTTTAGTCAAGCTTTTCTTTGATTCATAATTCTTATTGTAATGTTCCCCTCCTACAGTTTAACTAATCATCTGCCCATATGGCACAATATCAAACATTTTTCTGAAGTCCAGATGGTCAAGCTCTCTCACAAAAGACAAAGACTGGCTTTTGTCTAAAAAAAAAGAGAAGGCTGTTATCTCCCAGAAAACTCTATTTGCCAGGCTTGCCTGGCAGAACCAATCCATGTGAAATCCAGTCTGTGTTCTGCCCTTCTTCTTAAGTTTTTGACTTTGAGTAGTTTCTCAAGCAGAGATGTTGCTCAGACTAGCCTGAGCAACCTGTAGCTGCCTGAAACACATCCTCCCAACCCAGTCTTAAATACTCTCTCTTCTTTAATCTTATATCCTCCTTCCCCTCCTGCTCCCCCTTGTTAGATGAATTTAAAATAGTCTGCAGAGAAAGAAGTCTCTGGGAAGCAAGGCAGAGCTGCTGAAGTGATTATTTCTACTACAGTAAAGGTTGAAAACTAGTTACAATTGCCACTCCTAGTTTTACATGCTAACGGGATTTGCCTTTGGGGGATTAAACTAACTATTCCGTCATGCAGGTGAGTGTTTTGCTCTGCTCCTTTGAACCATACTTTCTCAGGCTGTCAAGGAATTTGCTGGGGAAGATAAAGGATGCCATCGTATCCCGCTTTCTGAAGTCCTGACCATGGCTCGGTGTGTGCACCTGCACAAGAAACGTTTCTTTGATTTTGCAGCAGCTCAGGTTGAAGAGATTTGTTTTGGATTGTTTCAAGGTCATCTCAGGTGCATCTTTTTGTGGAGTTCTCTTGTAGAGCTTGAGAAGTGCAGATCCTTTTTAAATTCTTCCAGGCGGTATAGCCATGAATCAAGGGGCATCAGGGGAAAATAAACCTGGATGTTTCGAGAAAATAGAAATAAGGAGATTCAATCCAGACTCTGTGCAGTATGAGGACAGTGAAGCTTTAAGGTTGGCACCATGTGGGTTCTCAGACTGAAGGCAAAGAGTTTCTCAAGCCAGGAATTTTCCACTTAATTTTTCATTTTGACAGAATATATCAGTGTAATTGACTTTTTTGGACTGGACTTCGCTCAAACCATCCCACTGAGCTCTCGTGACTCTTTGTGAATGGAGCCAGTGTCAGCTCCTGTGCTTCTCACCTCAGAATAGAGAGCTTCACTAAAAGGAATATGTAGCCTTGTGCCAAAAATTTAGGGGATGGAGCTGCTGCCTCTAACTGATGTTTCTTTATACAGTGTGGAAAAATCCATTGGTGTCACAGCCAAAGGGCTGGTCCCTGATACTGCAAAAAAGGCAGCTAATTATGTCAGTAGACCACCATGGATAAACAGCCTTCGCATCTCTGCCTGCTTTGCCAGTGCAGAAGACTCAAAAAAATGGACAGATGTGCTCAACTTACAAGGTGGGTGCAGAGTTTCACTTCACAGAATAAGCCCAAAATTGGACCAAACCAACGCCAGACCACAGTCTTGAAGGAAAGGAAGAAACCCTGACACTGGTTGTGATTTTGGAGAAAAATATCCAATTTTGCCTTAAAAAAGTAATCTAAGGCTTTCAACAGTTATGGGAGCAGGTTGATAACAGCCAGAGAGCAGCACAATGGATATCAGTAAGAGATTTTTTTACAGAAGATGGTCCTGCACTGTAAAATTCCTGTCCATTTCCGCATCTGAACTGTGCAAAATTAAGGGGTTTAACTTGTGCATTGCTCTAGGTTTGGATAGATAAAGATGCTGCAGTCTCCAAAGGGTTGTATTCTGCCAATGTCCATCCTCCTAAGTACAAAACATCCTTTTGATCCTAGCAGAGTCAGGATTACCGTAAACAGCCCTAGTACCCTTTCACAGCTGATGTAGGAGAAAGGCAGGACCAGAAATTGTTTTTCTCTTGGCAGTATGGAGAGGCTGTAGCTTTAGGAGATTATCAGAATGAAATAAATCCCTAGTGAATTAATTGAATGGGTCGATGTCTGTAGTTAATAAGTTAAAATTGCCAATAATTATCTATCTGTGTCTTTCATGCCATCTAGAAGATGTTGGTGAAGCAGGAGCCATCTAATATGTAGACTGGGTTTGTTGGTGGGTTTCTTTTTCCTCCCTGCTGGCCAGTGGTTTTTCAGTGGTCACATGCAGAAATATGTTTTTGACATTTATTCGAGTTTATCTAAGATCTAGTTTTGCCTCTATTCCTTCTTGCTGATTCTTCTTCTCAGTTAGGTGGTGGTTGGATTAACTTGACTTAATGACACATTTTCAGCACTGATTTCAGTGGTGACAGTTACTAATGGTTTCATGATAAGAAACAGGTGTTTCAGTACGGTCCATCAGGCAGAAGAAGAACAATGCCTCCCCAATGTCATTGTTCATGATGTATTCAATGACTGCTAGCTTTTTTTAATGAAGATTTTGTTCAACCTCATAAGTAGCATTTACTATTTAGTATGCAGGCTTTGGGCAAGCTAGTGAAGTGGAAAAACTTTTAATTTCTTTTTAATGCAAACATGGATCTTGCAAGACCTTGTCAAGTGACTGGAATGGGTGCAGGCTCTTGCTTACCTCCCTGAGAATCACTTGGTGGTCCTCTGCAAGAAAGTCCTGGGTACTTCTCGTAGGAGTTGTGCTTCAAGGGACAGATCAGACCCTGAAGGGATCACGGCAATTCTCCTGGCTACCCCCATTTTGCAACAAGGAGGCACTCCTGGAATGGTTTGGGCAGAAAACATCACTAATATAATTGGAGTACTGTAACAGCTCCTGGGCTTTGCTGCCACTTTCCGTGCTTTCCCGTGGATGGGCAGGTAAGGAGTGATGTTTTGGAGCACAAGGCTATCAAATATTCTGGGTATTTTTTTCAGACAAAGTGTGAACAAGTGTCACTTGC
>JAOEHX010023278.1:14280-24339 GCA_025448015.1 Bolborhynchus lineola | reverse complement strand
AGAAACTATAGTATGAAGTATAAAGGGTTCAAATGTGTGAATTCTTTTCTAATTAGGATTGCAATTTAATGGGAACATACTGTTACTTCCAGATGTACAGTTGCTGTGAGGTTTCCTAGTTTCTTGTTTTGATTTGCTGGTAGTGGACACAGCTGAATTCACTGAAATTTCCCAGTCAGAACCTAGTGTTCTGTAAATTCAGGAAACTGCTGACTTTTATGAGAGGTAAACTTTATTTGTAGACGTCATTTCTTTTCCATTCCCACTTGAGTGATACAAGATCAGTTATACAATTAGCAATATATTATTCACTTTGTAACATGCACCAAAAGGACTATATGATATATTACTGGGGGAATTCCACACACATGTGAACATTTTTCAACCCAGATTATCTTTTCTTTTCCTTCATCAGGAAATGTTCAAAATACAATCAAGATTATTCTCGTATTTCTTCACAGGCATGCTGGAAACATTATATATTATGTGGATGCCTCCTGTTTTGTTGGTTTATCTGTTACAATCCAGCAGTCTGTTCAGCAATTCACGTGGGACAGGCAAATCCTTCTTTTCCCCTTACCCTTCCAAAACCTCTCTGTTGGTGATGCTGAGATTGGAGTCTAATTTGTACTTATTTTTTAGTAGGGTAAAGGCCTGGTTAGCAGCAAACCATATTGTGTAAAATATTTGCCAAAAATATTTGACAAACTCTGCTTTCTGCTTAGCTTGCAGGTGAGTGTCCGTCCATTATGCCAGTGTACGGCCCTTCTCTAAAGCTGTAGGAAAAAAACCCAGGATGACCTTCTAGCAGCTTTCTGCATGTTGGCATCAGATTGCAGCAGTGTATGTGAGCCACTGTAACACCCAGCCTGTGATTTGATAGTTGACTCGGGCAACATCTTAGCTGTGACTGTCCAAGTTAACTCCATTGTTATTCATCAGGCAAACTTGTATTGACCGGTAAGGGCATAGCTAGTCCTCAGAAGACCAGTTTCCCAAAATGAAGATATTAGATATGGGTGACAGGGTTCTTGACATCTGGGAAGAAAAGGGAACAGGTATCTTTTGATTTGGGCCCGGAAAAGGTTGTACTAAATCTGTTTGAGAATGGCTTCAGCGCAGGGAAGAGGGTGGAGACATCTGACTTCCTGCCTGGCTGAGTGGAACTGGACTTTGACTATAAATCTCTTGCTTTCATCTGCTATGGAGCTGAAAGGAAGGAAGGGATAAAAAGTGAAAGCACAGTCATGGCTCAGGTGATTTGAGAAATGGGGGAGATCAATTCAGGGGGCACTTCCTCATTAAAGGAGGAAGCTGAGCTAGGAACCTCATTCGGCGTGAAAGGATGAACAAGATGTGGAGTAAAATGTTGAAAAATATTGTCAGTGACTAGGAAAATGCAGAAAAGGTGATAAAAGTACAGGACAGGGTGAGGGGAGCTTTACTTTTCCTTCTCTTGGAGGAATGGAAGAAGTTCTCTGCTGGAAGAAAAACTCAAGCTGAAAAATAAAAAAAGAGTAAATTATACATGATGGAGAAAAGCTTAAGTTCATCCCAAAGTGTGGCAGATACTCATCGTATATGAGAAGGTTATGAAGATCCATACTTCTTTAATGCAATTATTTTTGTATGAGTGGGTGTTTACTTATGAGTTCATGTTTACTTCAGGGAAAGAAGCCAGGGATTCTCTTTCAGGCAGACTGATGACCTTTGCGGTTAGGTGAACGGAGAAGTTGGTCAGTTGAGAAAGGAAATTAGCACTAGAATGGAAAGTATTACAGATGTGGTCCATCTATTCTTTGTCCTTCACAGGCTGCAAAATCTGAAGCAAGCTTTGAAAGTGGCTCCAGGTATAGTAGGGAGAAAGAATATATCTGACCTTGGCTGATGCTCTCTCTGCTGGTTGTGATTCATCCAGTCCTGTAGCCAAGATGGGAGAAACAGGTGGTGTCTCAGCTGGTGAATTACTGGAGAGAGAAGAGTCTTTTGTTCAGTAGCAGAAGCCAGCCTGAGCAGCTACTGCCACTGCTTCTGGCACAGGTTAATGGGAAGAGCTGGGTAAACACACAGTGCTTACCACAGCTGCTATTGCTGCTGGACTCTTCTCTATTGAAATAGGCTTTTGTTATTTATTTTGTGTCAAAATCAAGCAAAACTGCTTCAATAAAACTGGCACGGTGTTCTTTTGGGACCTGGAATCTGCCGTGAATTAATTAGTGTGAGCAAAACCTGCACTGCTGTGCAAAATCCTACTATGATGCCTGTGACCTGAATTAGCCATGATAAGAAAATACATTTGGCTAGACACCTATAATTTTGAACAGTTTTCTTCCCAGCTATAGGTCTCCATGTTCTCTTTAGGATCATTTGGAATATTGTGATGAGAGCAAGATATTTTCCACCGTCCAGATACGTATACAAGAATGTAAAGGGAAAACAAAAAAACCAAGTCTTTCAGCTTTGCTTCTAAGTTTGTGATGATGAGCCTATTGTCATGGACACTTACAAATATTGTCATATATGAACATTTTCCTTATTGTTGGTTTCTTTTAGGATTTTGTCTTTTGGCAGTATACAAAATAAAATTTTATTCACTTTTAATGTACAAAACATCTTGCTAGCTTTATTCAGCAGGCCTTAATACAGTAGATTGGGTGCTTCAGTTGTACTGACTTTCTTAAAGTGAAAATACACAGGGAATTAACTACAGATACAGATGTTTTGCAGTTCACCTTGGTTTTGTTTGTGATGGTATAGATTTAAAGGTGGAAACAATGTTAAAAGAAATCCAAGGGTGTAAAATAAGTAACTTTAATTCTTTTTTTTCTAAACAAAAAATCCAGTTTCTTTCTGGGCTCACAGAAGTAGGATGATTGCTCTCAGAAAAAAGAGTTACACATATTTTGTGAACTGGGTGCCCTGACATAATTTCAGGACATAATTTCTTAGCTGTCAAGAAGTTGAAAACTCTTCATGCTCTCAGAATCTTCCCCAGGCAGACTTCTTTGTCTTCCCTGATTTCATTCCAGATGTCAGAAAAGTAATTTGTGCTGTTGGCAGCTTTTTGTGCTCTCTGTACTGGTGTTGGGTTTTTTTTTTTTTGTTTTTGTTTGTTCTGTTTTGTTTTTCTTCCCAGCAACACACAGAGTGACCATGGAAGAAAAAAAAAAACACCCACCAGACAACTGAACAACCCTACTCTTGTTTTGATAAGACCAGAAGTAAAATCCCCATAACAGGAACTTGTTGCGCGTTCTCTGTGAAGCATCCTGCTGTGCAAAATGGCAGCAGATCAACAGACCGGAAAACACGTTAGTGTTCACTTGGCATAATGAACAGATTTCATTTATAATTCTTTGAATTTGGATTTTCGATCTTTATGTTGGTATTTTTGGTCTTGGTGTTTCCTATAGTATGTCACAGCTGTGTAAGGCAAAGGGAGAGAGTTAGAACAGGGACTAATACAGAAAGTACTTAAAAATACTTTGCAGGTAATAAATACACAATCATGACAAAAAGGGATGTAGTTATCTTCATTGATATTATTAGAATGGAATCCTCTTCAAATGTTCTTTGTAATTCTTTGCCACACTTTTGAAAGGTAGAGGTGAATTACTCTTCTCCTTACAAATTTGGTGCGAAGACCCTGAATCGTAGCCAGAAACAGAGTTTTTATGTCCCCATTAGGACCTGAGTGGAGTTGGTGAATCTTAGACCTAAACTGTTATCTTACGTATTTTATGCATAGCTGCTCCTCTATTCCAAATGCTGAGTTGGTGCCTTATGTTTTGGTCTGCAAGTTTGTCGGACTTATGAAGATCTTCAAACTTCTAAAGATCATAAAACTTCTAAAGATGTACCCCTTCATGTTTAGAATTTTCTCAGCTTTTTTGCCATTTTTTTTCTCTTCCAGAGCAGCTGTACGCTGATCATTTAGATGCCATTTTCTGTTAACAGAGTTTCCAGAAGGATGCTTGGGGTTTATAATTTGAATTTCAGACTTTGCGGAGGCAGGGATTGTAGCAATCAGAGTGACTCAAGGATATGCCTCAAGTGACAAACTTTTCCATGGACAGTTCTAAAAATTGTCAAGTGAAACTGGATTATTTAGTTTTTTAAATGTAAATAAAAACATCCTCCCTTTTATCTTTCCTCCTCGTCTAATCTTTTAAAATTAGCCTGCTCTTTGTAGTACCCAGCCAGCTTGCTCCTCTGAAATGTTTTATAGAGATTTTTTGAAAGAGAAATCAGCAAGGGTCTAGCTGGCAAAGGGTGCCAGGGGCCACACATCTCCATTTGCAGTGCTGCAGGGGTGAATCCCTGTATTATACGAATGTAAGTAGAATGCTGCTAGCACAAGATGAAAAGTTGGAAAATTATGTTTAAACCATATGCCTTTGCTATTGCTTGAGAAAACTAAGATTGAATTTAAGGGAAACTCCAGAAATGTTTTGGGAAAGTTGAGGATCACTGTCTAGGAGACAAAGGCCTGGAATCGTGGAGTGCACAGACATTCATGTTATTCTCTATGTTTGATGTGCTAAAAAACATCTACACTAATGTAGATGAATCTGGAAATAACCTCAGCAAGACATGCAGTATACTGCAGGAGACAGATATGAATCACAATTTACTGATGTGTGCGTGGTTAATAAAATGGCACTAAGCTTGAGCATAGGAATCATGGACCCAATTGATTGCTACAGTTGTTTTCTCAGTCCAGCAGCAGGGATTATTCAGCTGTGCCGTTGTAATTTGTAATGCTTTGCTCCTTCATGTAATGCCATGCTCAGTAATGAGTCTGGACTTCAACTTAAAGTCATGGTAGAATTTTTAGAAACCACTCAGTGCTATTTCAGAGGAGTTTCTGACCTGGTTTTGTGTGTCCAGGTCTTTACTGAACTGTAAATTGGCTGAGATGTCCATTTAACTGCTCTTTCATTTTTTTACAGGTTTGTTTTTTCTATGGTTAGCAATAGTTTCTGTAGTGTATCTTCAAAGGGTCTGAAAACTTATTTTCTGTTAGCTCAGCAGCTGTCAGCTCCTGAGTAATTCCTGGGCATTGGTTGTTCTCCATTGTTGTTCAGATAATTCTGGAGTCTTTTAAGTAGTCATCTCTCTGTCAGACCTACTGTGTATTCATACAAGTTCAGAGACTTTACTTTTCCATAGACACAGCGCTGCATTAAAGTTATTTAAGACTGTAACAAAAGCAGTTACTTCTTCATTCTCCTGCCTGATGACAGCAATCTGTTCTCTCTAGTGAAGTCCCAGAGTAGAGTTGTTGTGTGTGGGTGGAGTTAGTGGTGTCTCTGCATTCTAGGAATGGAGTTGGTAATGGCATTTTCATTGTGGAAACCTGGGCTTCATTGTTGCTTTGCATTACTCACTCTGCAGCAGGTGAAGTCCACCAAGGAGGGTCTTGGTGGGAGGTAGATGGAAGTAGACAGCTCCATGCCTACCTGCGCTCCCCTGAATTCTCTTACATCACTCTTCTTGAAAATGTGAGATTATTCCAGTTAATTTGAGATATGTGTGGCTTCATAGTGCTCATGTAAGTGCTCTGAAAGATTCAGATGATTGCATCCTTTGATTTGTGGGGCATAATGTTATGATTTTTCCAGGAAGGAAATCTGCATTGAGAGGAATGACAAGGGGCAAATCTTTTGGAATGACAGGCATCACGATACACTACTTCAGCAACATGGGTACAGAAACCATATGTGGACTTGCGCAAAGTTGCTGGACGGAGCTGAAGTCATCCTAGGTCTCCCTACCTTAAGTAGTGACTTGTGTCTGGGTTCCGCAAGAGTTTGGATTTTTCTGGATTCAGTTTCTCATCTCTGCAGATGTGGGATCTGGGACAGTGCTGCTTGGATAACTCTGTTTATTGCAGCTGATATATACTCTTTTTGACCTCATGACTTTTGGCTAGTGTATTGAATCACTTGAGAATAACTAATGCGTCAGCTCCCAGATCGTTCTCAAGTTTCGCCTTCAGCCAACTGAATGTTCACCTTCTTTCACAGTTACAGGAAATGAAGATCTTCTGGGATAACATGAGTGCGGATGAGCAGTATGTTTGGTCTATGGGGAAATAATGTGAACAAAGAGAGATTACAGATAGTAAAAACAGACACAAGTTTCAGAGGTAGTTCTTGTGATATTCCCCCCCAACTCAATTTTGAAGTGTATTGAATATTGTTGGCTGGTTTAGTGTAAACTTTCAAAAATTAATGAAGAGTCATGCAGTAAATCAGGCTTTCACTGTATGTGGGATTGGCTGTGCACTGTGCAGGCAATGTGCACAGCAAATTTGCCATAACCCCTGTGGATATTCATAGCAAGGAAGGATATAAAGGGCTGTCATCCATCAACAGTTAACTGCTGCAAATGAGTTAATGCAATCTTTTGCCATCAATAAAACATTAGAAAGAAAGCATGAACAGTCAGGGCAAAAGAAGTAGAAAATCCACATTACTGAAGAGAATGATATGAAACATACAATATGCTGGCAGTGATCCAAACCTAATTCTGTTTATGGCCTGGATAACTAGATTTGTCTCTTCAGTAATAAAAATGTGTAATGCCAGTTACATAGTTCTGTTCGCAAGAGAAAGGATCACTGCTTGGGAATGAAAATGTTTTAACTCCCAGCAGAGAGGCAAAAAAGGGGTGCTGTGACTGCTATCCTTCCACAGATGGGTTAGTTATTGCCTTTCTTATAGAATTTGCACCATGCCAGAATTTAGATGAGTCTGTATATGGCATACAATGCACAGTGACTTGAAGTGAAATGGTTATGAATGACATGACATTTGTGCACTTCTGGTGCCAGTTCTTAATTACTGAATAATATGCATGTCTGTGTGAAGAATTATCAATGTAAGAAGTCTCCAGTGTGTAGATGCTTTCAGAACGTGCCTAGTCTTTGCAGTGGAATAATTTCAGAAAAGTGAATTCTATCCTTTGTACCTGAAATGTGATTTATTTCCCTTGGGATGACTTACTGTACATCTTTTCTTCCTGTTGTTTCCAGTTCTTGAAAGTGAAATGTAAAAAGAACTTACTCCTTTGCTATTTCATTAGTGGTGTTACTAAATTCTCATTTGATCTCCAAGAATGAGGCTCTTGGGGGGGAAAGACTGAACATTTTCATTAAGCAAAACCAGGTGCAACTGACTGTTGTTCAAGCCAATTTAATTTACAGTAGGTTTGATTATTAATACATCAGAAATCTTATGTGTGGTTACTGTGGTAGAAGTTACGTTTCATAATAGTATCTCCTGAGTAGTTTTAATTTATAAATTAGTGGCTTATTTTAGCTTGTCTTGTAGTCAATTTGTAAAATGCTAGAGCAAGAATTTGAAAATGGCTCATTTTGCTCTTGCTTGATTGTATTATGAGTCCAGGGTAGAATGTTCAGTTCCTCAGCCTCTTTCATGTCTCAGTATTTAATTCTTTCTACCACTATATAGATAGGGTTTTATATCATCTTAGGATAACAGGACTACTAAATACTTTATAAAGAAAATACTTTGTTTAGATTCTGAATAATATACTGATGTGGCTTTATATCCAAAGCATAAGAAATTTGGAAAGCAAATTATAAGCATAAAATGCCAAAAGCTGAAGTCTTCCTGAAATAACTTTTTCCTTATTTCTCTTGTTTCATGCAGGCTTTCCTTCACCGAATGATCCAATGTGCTGCAGCCAAAGTAGATAAAAATGTCACAGAAGAGACAGTTAAGGTTAGTCTCATAATTGCATATTTCTTCTGTTTTTTTGTCTGATGTTTTATTTATGTATGTTTTATTCTTTTGCAGATGTTGTTTTCAAATATTGAAGATATTCTTGCAGTTCACAAAAACTTCCTTTCCCTGGTGGAGGAGTGCTTACAGCCGGAACCTAATGCACAGCATGAAGTTGGAACCTGCTTTCTTCATTATGTAGGCTATCCTCTTTTCCAGGCTTATGTCACTTTTTTTCTTTATTAGTTGTATTTATTAATTGCGTCATCATGAGTGTACATAGTCATGACGACAAAATATGTCTTGATTGCACAATTTAAAAAAAACAGAGGGGGAAGGAGAATGAAGAAAGAAAGTATAAAATGGGCAGAATTTTATTGTATCATCATCTGTATATTCACCAAATTAGTCCAGGCTGCCAAACAGCCCTGCAGCATAGGCAAGGCTTTTGCCTGTGCATGGGTTGGAAATACAAGGACCAGGTTTGCATGAAACAGCAAAAGTAATAATATGCTTTTTTTTCATTCTCCTTTGATGCTAGGCAAAAAAAATATGAGTATCTAATAAAAAAACTGCATATGCTGGGTAAAATATCTCTGTGGTTCTGGACTGTGAAGTTACTTTACTTCTGACAACTGCAGTACCTCCATAATTACGACTGTATGTCCTGTAGAAATTGTTTTCTCTCAGTATATTTCCTGTTGGAGCAAAACAGGATGTCAGTGTTAAAGAGCTCTGCAAATCAAGACAATTTAGTTTGCTTTCAATTATAGGCCTAGGAAAAAGTGTAGGTTTCATTGTTACCTCTGGTTAGAGTCCCATTTGTTTGCTAAGTCTTTGTTTATTTGTTGTGGGAGGAGAAAATGATTAATGGTTTGTGGAAACATATTACAGAAGTTGAGTAACATCAGTTTTTAACTGGAAAAGTATGGATCGTATTTGCAAACAAGTGTTTGCAAATGAAATAGGTAATGATATCGGCAAACAAGCCACTCTGTGTATTTTCTCCCTGGGTTTCTCCTTTTCACAAGGAGTCACATGGAAGATGTGAGGGGTGATGGTACAAGTTAGTCCTGGAAAGATTACTGTTGGACACAAGAGGAAAATTTTTCACAATGAGAACAATCAGCCATTGGAATAATCTCCCCAGGGAAGCAGTGGATTCCCCAGCATTGGACGCTTTATGATTTGGCTGGGCAGTCTGCTGAGCCATCTTGTCTAAATGGTACTTTTGCCAAGAAAGGTTGGACCAGATGGTCCCTGAGGTCCCTTTCAACCTGGTGTTCTGTGACTGAGATTCCCAGGTGATGCTTCCAGACTGTTCATAATTCCAGTTTGAGGCTGGATGTCAAATAATAAATGTAGGAGAAAGAGCTGACCTTCCAAAATGAAGACTATATTAGCTATTCATCTTTGAAAAGTGTTCATTTCATGATTTATTAACTAAAAAAAGCCTCAAAATGGCAAGTGAAGAACAATGTATTTCTTTGTTTCTGCAGAAAGAAAAATTCCGTATTTATGATGAATATTGCAGTAATCACGAGAAGGCACAGAAAGTTCTCCTTGACCTTAACAAAATAAGAACAGTGCGGACCTTTCTTTTGGTAAATAAACTTTCAGCTGTTGATCTAACTTCGTACTTTGTGACTGGGCAGTGAATAGTTACTACTGTCACCTCCACCATGTAACAAGCACAACTGCAAGTGGTTAGCAGGCAGTTTCAGTTGAAGGTGGTGTTTCCAGAGGAAGGGGTTGTGTACAGCGTATTTTCACTGCTGTGTTGGATCCATGCATAATAAAGCATTAGGCAATGTGCCTTGAACTTGCTGGCCAAGAGACAAGGGTCTAAATCCAGCTGTGTCTGTAGAAAGCAAAAAGAATAATATAGGATAGACAAAGAGGGGTAGGGAAGGAAATTATAGAAAGGAAGCTGAAAGACTCATCAGAACTTCTGAAGGGAAGGTCCATGTTCTGGTACTCTAATGCCTTTGCCAGACAGAAAAATGTTTTGTTGTGGATCATACTGTAAACATCCCGAGTTTAGATGCTGATTTAATCTGAGGTCAGTATAGACAGCTACACAATTAGTTCATTTTATAAAACAAATAAGGAGGGCTTTTTAATTGCAAGTATGACAGCCCTCATGATTTTCTCACAGGAAAACCAGTTTCTATGTAAATACTGAGTTTACTAATAGTTAACAGTAGTTGTTAAAAGAGTGATACAAAGATAGGCTGAGAAAGTTGAGGCTGTTCAGCCTGGAGAAGAGAAGGCTGCATGGAGACCTCATAGCAGCCTTCCAGTATCT
>JAOEHX010023276.1:8549-25985 GCA_025448015.1 Bolborhynchus lineola | reverse complement strand
AGTAACATTTTGATTTCAGATTCTGAAGTTTAAAACCAAATGTTGAGTCTTTTTAATAAATATTGAAAATTGACTGAAGGGTGTTGTTTTTTTTTTTTTTTTTAATTATCAATAAACTTAGGGTTTTTATTCAAAAATAGATAAAAGACTTTTAGTTATAAACTATAGTGCAATTGATGGATAGCTCTCATTATTCTGAGTAGAAGGAGCTTTCCAGGGTTATATTAGGAGTACTACAGGAAAATTTCATTAATTTTGAAAAGGGCAGAACACAAAGGGTTTTGAGGGTTTTTATGGTGGACAGTTCTTCCAGAATATTTCCTAAGATTAATGAATTAACATGTGAAGACATTTAAAATGTCTTTAAGTCATTATTTTTTTTTTCTGAAATGATAGCGTTTATTGAGTTCAGTGGAAAGGACACAGAAATCATCAAAATTCTGTGTTCTTTAGTATGCTAATAGTTTAAAATTAAAGTGCATTGTAACTCCTATTAAAGAAATATGAATATAATGAAGTTCCAAGAGAATTAAAATATTTATATAGGTAATATTGCCAGTATATGATTCTTTTTTTTAATGAGCACTTTATGTCCTTTAACTTGCATCTTAAAGCATTGTATGTTATAAAAAAATCTAAACCAGCAGTATGCCACTGCAGAGTATTTTTTCACTGTTTCTTGAAAAGCAACAAGGAAAGGCTGACAACTATCTTCAAAATTCATTGCAAAGTCTCTGAAACTATTTCATTTCTTTTTTTTTTTTTTTTTCACAAACACATGGGAGGGTGAGGTGGTCTGAGGTTTTCAGTAGTTTCAGTGGATACAGTGGTTTCGCTGGGAACCTGAAGAACTGCAAACAACATCCCATTGCCCAGAGGTTGTTTAGATAAAAGAATTTTGCTCCTATCTAGATCTCAGCAGTTACACAAATCTAGATTTTGAGCTAATTTACTATAGCTGGCAGTTGAATGTTCAGTGAATTATGCAAAAAAAAAAATGAGCCTTTTTTTCATATGGGTGAGCAATTACATGACAAGTACTGCTGAAGCAGTGCAAATGTACTTTTTGATTTAAGGCTGATTTTGTAGGCCCATCAATTCTGAATACATCTGTGCCTAAATTTCAGCAATCAATACATAAAATTTTACATTATGGATGCAATTGAAATTTTACCTGTGACCTTTCAAAAATCCGCAGCACTGGACTTTATCTTCACTAATATTAATACTCAGAGACAAATAGGAGGTTCTGTTGAATAACTTATAAGGCATATATCTGCAGCATTTCCTTAATCTCAATTAACATTTTCATGTGGCTTTCTTGCTCTGCTTCATTCTCATTCATATTACATAATTTTTAAGTAAGAGAAAGGATTATTTCCATTCTTGATTTATTAATATACTTTCAAATTTTTTTGTTTTTTTTTTTTTTTAGCTCTGTGCTATCCATTAAAACATTGGAAAGTAAACAAAAAACACTTAGTAAAACAGAACTCAAGGAGACACTACTACTAAGATGCAAACTATTTTCATAAAACTTTCTGAGAAACCCCCCCAAGTGCAAGCATATTCATTCCACATTTGCCAAGTTCAGCTACACAGTCCCTGAAGGTTACTTACTATGTAACATATTTTCTATGCTAGACATTAAAAAATGCATTATCTGGATCCCTCATCTGGCAAAAGTATCTGCAGAGTGCTCAGACTTTAAAGTCAGGTTGATAAATTCTGCAACTTACCCCAGAACTTTTCTTACTGTGATCATGAGGTTGCTTTGAGTGTTTTCTGCAAGGGTCAAAAGCCACGAGAGTATAATTCATTCCGGTTCATTATGGATTTGAGCTTAAAATGCTGTCTAAGAATTTACAGTGAAGCCAATGAGAAGTCAGGGCGTATATTAGTGCACAGGCTTTATGTACTTTCTAAAAGGCACTCAGGTAGGTATATCCTTCTCCAGTTCCGATTCCCAGCTGAGTTGTTTTATGTAGCTACTGTATCAATAGCCTGCAGTGACAAAGTCAAAGGTAGTTGTTGGTCCTTGCTACTGGAATAGTATCTGTAATTAATGGTTTGTAAGAGCAGAGAAGAAGAAATCTTTTCTAAAACTTTCATTTTAACTTGATTTTATGAAATGCTTTCACATAAACATTTCGGGCACATCAATGAATAATCTGTTCAGTTTTCCAAGCCAAATCACATTGTAAAAGGTAGGAATTTATGAATACCGAACTGAAACTATGAATGGATGGCAAATAGAAGACAAAGAATTAGCTCACACTCACAAAGCTTAACTAATTTCCATTTACTGTACTGATCACTACCACGAAACTTCTCCTGTGTAGAAGTCTCCCTGGTTACTGTGAGACTATGCACAATGGACTAACAGTCACTGGCTACATATGGGGAAGACAAGCTTTTGACCCATTTTACAATGTTAGAAAATCTTTTCAGCTGTTTTTTTTTAACATGAAGGACAGGGATCTATAAGGATTAAGAGCCTGAATTGAAATACAGAGATTCTTTGAGTGCTCTAGGCAGAAAAAATCCAGTTATATAAACCAGCTGGAATTACCACCATTTTACATGCAGTTTTAAATTAATTTATATCTTCTGCATCAGAAATGACTGTGTGAGAAGAAAAAGAATATTTTATTTGCTGCAGCACAGTGAATACTTAAAAAATATAATAGAACTGTTATGGTTATAGTCATGATTTAAGCCCAGCCTTAAATCTGCCATGATGTCTTTAGCTCACACACCCCCCCTTCCTCTCCCTGCTCCCGGAGGGATGGGGAGGAGAATCAAAAGGATGTAATGCCCATGTGTTGAGATAAGAACAGTCCAGTAACTAAGGTGTAACATAAACCCACTACTGCTACCACCAATAATAATAATGACAAGGGAAATGACAAGGGAAATAACAAGGGAAGAGGATACAACTGCTCACCACCCACCAGCCGATATCCAGCCCGTCCCGAGCAGTGATCTGACCCTTCTGGGTCCCTGTCCCCAGTTTTTACATCCTGGGCATGACATGTTGTGGTAGGGAATAGCTCTTGCTAGTTTGGGTCAGGTATCCTGTCTCTGCTTCCTCGCAGCTTCCTCTCATGGCAGAGCATGAGACTCAGAAAATCCTTGGTCAGACTTAACATTTGAGTGGTAGCTAAAAGCACTGGTGTTATCAGCGCTGTTCCCAGGCCAAAAGTCAAAACCACAGCACTGCACCAGCTACTAAGAAGGAGAAAAAATGACTGCTACTGCTGAACACAGGACAGCTAGGTTACTGAACTATATTCAAATAAGCATTTATATCTTTTTCTCCTCCTTTTAAAATAATGGTTTCATTCTCTACCTTAGAAATTAATGAATCCCTAAGAAAGCTTTCTCTCCATGGAAAACAAGCTCATCAATATGCCAGAATGAGCGTAGAAAAGAATAATGACCTGTAGGCTTTAATAAAATACAAGAGAAATTGGTTTAAAAAAAGAAGAAAAAAATGTATTTAGGAATATCTGAATAATGTAGCCACATCTTAGGCCAAGTGTCTTCACTAATTATAGTGGGAATATGGAGTCAGCAGGTGGCTAGTGTAGGTGTCACAGTTCAGGGTTGAAAGATAAGCAGAATAATTCTAGATTTCAGAAGATATATTTAAAGGTTAATTAGCAGCTAAATAATAACACCCAAAAGAAATGCCAAATTCTCTCTCTGTTGCAATTTCCCCATCAGTATAACATAAAAAAATCCCTTGGGTTTTTTTACTTCCTACCATCAGTATCAATAATGCCCCCAGCCCACTGCACTTATCAGTCTGTTATTGATTCTACAGCAGTACCCATGAAATTCATACAATCCATTATTTTGTTAGCTGTTCAGTAACACAAATCTCTCAGAGACTGCTTCTCGTTTCAAGCTGAGAAAAATAATACCTTCCTACCTCAGAGGAAGAAGGAAATATGTATTAACTTTTAGGAAGTTCCAACTACTGCAGTGAGAGAGAATATAAAAGAACATCAACAAAGTGAAACTGTGCTACTCATCAGTGGAAGTATACTTTTAAAATATTTTTTGGTTTTTTTTTCCTAATCATCAATCTCTATTTTTTACTGTGAATTACAGATTCAATTCTGTAACCACAGAAAAAAACTTGAACTAAACCCAAGTCTTGTCAAGTTCCAGAAGAATACTACAATTGTTCAAATTATTTGTCAGGAACTATTTAATTATAAATGAAATTGCTCACTGCCCTTGCCCCCAATATGCATTACTCGTATGGAATATTTACCTGTCTAACCCAAGGATTCATACACACAGCAATCTTTGGTGACCTGAACACAAATCTACTATTTAAAAAACATACTTTTCCAAGTTGTTGGATAAAGCTCAACAAAGTAATGGATACCTTTAAACCAAACATAAAAGTCTAGCTTTTACACTGCCAGAATTACAGCCTACAAATATAGCCTGCCTGAAAAAGGTTTTCCTTGTAGTCTACTATATCTGTCACTTCATCATCTTATCTATCAGACTAAAGTCCCATGCCCCCCATTTTATTCATCCCTTTGCCCTTCAGAGTTTTCTCTCCATGTCAAAGTCCTGCATACTGTACTATGTTCATGACATTTTATCAATTTGTTTTCTAAAGCTGCTTTCCCATCTCTCTTACTCAAGACAGAGTTATTCACCAAACTAGTTAAAAGCAATGCTCAATTTTGCTTTAGTTCAGGTTCCCTCTAGCTATGTGCAAAATAGCTCCAGTGAAAAAATGTCCTTTTTTGTCCTTCTGTCAAATTATCCCCTTGAATCAATAAGAATTTCTTCCACTTTAACAAAAAGTAGCTTTAAAAAAATATGGAGCCAGCACTAGGGTCTGGGTGGAATGTGGTGTTGAGGGGATTTTTTCTGCCTTGTGTGCAAGGTGGAAAAAAAAAAAAAAAAAAAAGTGAGTGGATGCTTACTTAAAATTTTCCCTTTCTTTCCAGAAAATTTTCTTAGTTAGGAATATATATGCACCGGAAAATAATCAGCCTCTGAGAAAAAGTAGTCAGTCCCTCATCTTTGGTTTCATTATACTCTTCTCATGTATCTTTCTTTGTATCTCTCATCACTTCCAGTCTGTCTTCTCCATTCTGTAACTATTATACTGTATTATAGTATTAATATTATATTGTCTTACTGTTATATTATTATTTGTAATAAAATACTGTATGTCATTTCTTCTGCGCCTCTTCTTTAGGTTGCTTGGTCTAGTCTCAGTGCCAAGTCCTAGAACAATATTCAGCTCTTACACACTGGTCTTTGTCCCCACTCTCACATTATACTGTCATACTTAGACTTTACATTATAGTTTATTATATCATTTTCAGGCCGCCAAAAGATGTAGCACTTTTTTGAATGAACTGGTTTATGTTCATTGTAAATAGAAATTTACTGAGAAACTACCGCACACTTTGAAAGAGGTATTCTCTTTCAATTTTCAGTATCTAGTTTTGAACTTTAAAAATTGCACATATTAGTATTTGTGGGTGCATTTGGGGTAATCAAGTCCATGATGTAACACAACTTTAGATGTATCCAACCATCACTATGAATATCAAAATGAAATTCTGTGATTAAGGTGCTATAACCCTGAACAGACAGTTCAATATAACCCTGTTTGTTTGTTTGAACTGATTTCCCATTTAGTGAAACTAACTCCAACAGTCTTCAGAAGGTGCCATTTTCTGCAGACTCAGACCTTAAACACCACAGTGGGTTCTTTCAAACATGAAAGGAACAATCACACAGAAGTACTTATTAAAAATTCCCAGAGATGCATACGTATCTATTACAGCAGTGGCTGATTTTCTTTAAGTTAGAAAAGTTTAGAATTGCGGGTCATGTTCTGTTCTCATTTAAAGAATGGTTTGACATAATTTATTTAATTTTAAATCCATACCTGCATTGCCATTAACATTCAGAGCATTAGAAATATATCAAATTTTTAAGTTATTCCTTTTGCAATAGTTACAGAGAATAATTTCCTTTTCTATTTTGCTAATTGAAAAAGAATGGACCTATTTCAGGCACTGTTAATTGTACAGTTCTTACAAACTGGAGTAATAACTGCAAAGATGTAATACTGCTTCCAAACCTTGCTAATCATGCAGACCTCAGCTAGGTAGGCATTAAGAACTAACTTTTCAGCAAATGTTAGGATTGCTACTTTAGGTCTTTAAACTTGTATATGGTGATTCTAAATCCCATCTTGTAGCTTAGTTTCTGATCTTGGTGATATCAGGTCTTAAACAAAGCATCATGTGTTGTAATTTTTAAAGGCTGCATTTTCATAAGGCAGAATTTCTAACACTTACTGAATTTAAGAAATTCAATCAGTGTATCTATCAGCTCATTAAATAGGTGTATATTTATCAGTCCTCTTCTTCACCAGTTAAATCATAGTTATATGCATATTATAGATGCAATAACACAGTCTTCAGAGTTTAAAACCTCTCTACTGACAATAAAATCAGATTTTACTCTGTCTAGCTTGTGGATTTGGTTTTTTTCCAGGGAAGGGGAATGTTCATTTTGATACTATATGGTGCTTTCCTAAAAGGCAAACTGAAAAATGTGGCTACACAATATGCCTAGGAAGAGGCTCCGTATAAATGTCTGTATTGAAACTTTTGTCAATATTAGATCTGCATGAGGAGACTGATGTGGAGTTATCAGCTCAACCACAAATAAATGCCTATATGCAGAGGCACATACGAAGTAGTTTTCTGTATTGTTTTCTTCTGTTTTAAAAATTCCTCTTCCTCCTGGAATGTTCTTAAAGCAGCAGAGACAAATATGTTTATTTGCAGACACTCATCACCATGCAATATATTTGGAAATCACAATTTTTAACACCTGGGAAGAGCATGAATTTATCTTTCTAGTAAATAAGCTGATAGCTGTGGTTCAACAAGATGCTAGATGGAAGCATGATCACATCTTAATGCACAGCTATGAAATATTAGAAGGGGTCAAATTAATTTCTCTGCCACGTATCAGTGTATGGCATGTAGACAACACTAGACATATTTATTACCCCATTGCTGACATCATGAAACAACCAACATAATCAAAATAACCACAAAAATCAGCAAGCCTGGAACCTTTGGGTTTAGAAGAGTCATCTAGTGTTTTGCTTACTCTGGCCCTCTGCAGCATGGAAAATTCTTTTGAAGATCTTAGAGCAGTTCCATTACTATATTTTTTTTAAGGTTACTGAAGGAAGTAATATGGATTTCAACTGTTTCTACCATGATCAATATATGCTTATCCTTTACTAACATGTTAATTATTAGACAAACTTAATTGTGAATATAGAGACAAACAAATTAAGCTAATGCATTTTTAACTGTACTACCTTCTAGTATCATTATTCATGCCGCAGGTTTTTTTTAGCCAGTTGCCAGCCTAGACTCAGGACAATCTTTTGAAGATCTCCCATTCTTAATTACATCTTGGCAAGTTTTATAAAGAAATGTCTTACCTTTCCCCAGAGTAAGTGCTTGGGGACTATAATTAAAGTAAAAAATACGTAAGTAGGGGTCTCTCACATTTCACCAATCCATCTGTGGAGATATCTGGCAGCTGATAAAGCTTGCCTTTGGGGATGTTCTAACTTACAAGAAGGGACTGCACCACTTGAATAAAAGCCTGAAGAATGACAAGCATTTTTTTCTCCCTTGTCCCCAGATTCCTATCAGCATTTTGCAAACACATAATTGAGGGCACCGTGATATCATACAAGTGTATAAGGTCTTAAGTGAATATTGTATACTGCTTCTAATAAAGTACTATGAAAGGTGATAGTTCCATGTAAACTACCCCAAAGATTTGACCTTTAAGAAAGAACTGTAGTTATTTGAAAAAGTAGAAGATAAAAATGCAGGTATTTGCCTTGCGTATATGAAAGCCTGTATCCACAAAAAAAAATTAATTCATTTCTAGTTGACAATTGAACCAATCATTATCCATTTTACTGTTAATACTTTAGATTAATGTAATTGGATGTTTGCTTAACTAATATCCCAAGGCCACACATGCAAGCTGAAGAATATAGCACTCAATTATTCTCAATAGAAAAAGCGGGACTTATTCACCTCTGACAGAATTAAATGAATTTCTGAGGGAGAGATCCTGAGAAAACTAAGAACTTAGAGGCATCTACAGGTGCCACAACAGAAGACCTAATCCCATTTACCAGCTAACCTTCAGTCTGCAGTTTCTGAAGTGCTGGCTGGGAAGCACTGCATTGTTGCTTCAGGGATTAATCAGCCTTTTCCCAGCAATAACTTCATCAACTCCACTTGAAAAGGTGCTGAATAATGAAGAAGATCACATCAAGACATTCAGCAAAGCTAGAGAGAGAAAAATGTAGTCAAAATTACTTTCCCATTTACAGAATGTTAATCTGAACCAAAAAAAATAATTAAAAAAATCAGAATTAGAGAAGTGCAAGAAAGAAACCTATTTCTTCCCTGTTCTCCCAGGACACAACAGCAAGTACAGGAGAAAGGGAAGGGCAAGGTCACTGCCTCATTTCCTTTGGGGTATTATTCTAATTGTTTGAGAGAGCACATAGGAGAAAGCAGCAGTAGCCAAGGCTACCTCTGGATACCTGGACATGTTCAGAGTCAACCAAGCTGGAAAAACCAGAGCCAGTCATTCCTCACTACTGCTAATTCAGCACTAGACTGGACTCCTGGCAATGGTTCAACCAATGAACTGTGCAGTTACATCAACTATCAACTGCTGTATAAGCTGCCTTCTAGATTCCCTCTGAGAAAATGATTATTTTTATCCCCATCCAAAACCAGTAAAGCAGTAGGAATTAGCATGATGAGGTGACTCTGTGCAGAAATTGTCTTAAGGCTACAAACTTCAGTAGAGTTTCTTGGGTGGATAAAACTGCCAGCTTGAATTACTGGAGTTTGTGTCCATATGAATTTATGTAGTTTCATAGAAATTTATAGTTTCAGCAATTAGAGTGATAAAAGCCTGAAGCCAAGTAAGGTTCTCCCTTGTGCCTCAGACTTCAAGCTGAATATTTCATTTTTGTAGATCAAACTTGTTATGAAAAGTACTGTTTTGGCACTAGAAATAAAATCACCTTTAATATTGTTTTATAAATAATTTAGCAAGAAAGTTTATGGCACATCCTCATTCTGAATTAATTTTGTCACTAGAACGATGATCAATGCAGCTAGCTGGCTAGCTTTGTCTTGCAGTTTATAATCAAGCCAAAGGATATTTCATATCCTTAGTTATATAAGGGACTTGATCAAGAGAAATTGCAGATGCTACCTTTTATCTTTAATGTTGCTACCCAGACCAGTTTTGTGTTCTACAGTCGTATTAAGGTAATGTAAGAAAACATTGTATTTGACCAACAACCAGACTTCTGCACCTCACACTCCCTGCATCCCATCTGAAGGCCACAGTATTCAGGACTGTTTCACCAGATGATAAACTATATTTGCACAAAATTTCGGCAAGTCTAAGCAATGTAGCTACATTTATTTATATTGACAGTAAATTATACAATTTACTGAGAATAACTACAGTGAGCTATTTAGGGAAGAGAAAGGTTTTCAGCATTAGAAGTACAAAATTAATTTTGCAGGTAGAGCTGCATAAATAACTGATTGTGCTGATTTGTTTGATATACAAAAACACAGTGAAAAGTATTAGTATTTAGGGCAGATAAAAATTTAAAGAATTTGTTTACTCACAGAAATGGCATTACCCCATTCCCTCAAAACATAATTCTCAGTCAAAGTAAACTTTCCTCAATGCAGCTAAAAAAAAAAAAAAAGGAAAAAAAAAGAAAGGAAAAGGTTATTATCTTTTTTTCTTGTTGTTGTTTTTTTTTTGGTTTAGATCTTTTTTTCTGGTTTGCATTTTTTTTTTTTTGTTGTTATTTTTTGGGGTTTTTTATGCTTGTTTGTTTGATTGATTTTTAGTTTAACCAAATTGGTGATTGAGACTTCATTTTGAAACAGCAAGTTCAAAAGTCAGAATAAAGCTTTTGAATTTTCTCTCACACACCCCATGTTCTCTGCCTCCTTCCCACCCTTCTCCTGTCACTCCTCACCACAGGCTGTTCAATAAACCTGGCCAGAACTTAAGGTGTGAGCTTTGTCCCAGATAAAATTCTCAGGCTGCAAAAGGAAGCAAAACAAATCAAGTTCACAGTCTTCATCCTTTCTTAGGTTGAGCACTGGTATGCTGCTCCATCATCATTGTCATTAATACTGCTACATAAAACTGTGCAGTCAGAGCAGCTCACCCTTCCTATAAAGTAAGCTTTCTGAAAAGTAATTGTTATATCAGAGCACGAAATTCACAGCCAGAAGAGGAATGAAGAAGGCGGCCTGTGTACAGTGCCTGACATGATAACGCAAAAACCCAAAAGACAAAGTGTTTGGGAAGGAAAAGAAGACAGGTGGGGGAAAAAAACAAAACATGTAATTTGCTCATAAAATAAGACCAGGGAAGTAAAATTGTAGATGAACATTGTGAAGTCATGCCATATGTATTCTCTCTCAAATTCAGCCCGTTTACAACTCCCTCTGGTTTTTGTTGGCTTGTTTTGGGATTTTTCCACCAGATCTCAACCCTTCTCTGTCCCCAAGCCACACTTAAGTATGTAACAATATAAGTGCTCTGAGTACAAGTGTTTAACATAGCCATTAATGTTTGTTGCCTGCTAGGAATACAACAAGGTTAAGCACAGATGGCTACTTTTGCCTGTGCTGCAATGAAACACTCATCTTCTTGTGTATATATCTAAAGCATAAGATAAAGTGTAATGCAGAAATCACACCCCGGCAAGAAATGTTTTGCATGTCTTATCACTTTGACTTATGAAACATAAATCAGTATTTGTAGCAGTTTCATCTGTAGTGCTGACTTCTGAAGTGTAATGTGAGACTTCCTACTCAGTTAGAAAACTCAGGATCCTCTTGTTCTTTGACTATCTCATCCACTTGACCCTTTCAGGAAGCAATAGAAAGTACCACCTGTGGTTCCTTGCACATCTTATCTTTCCTTCAAACAGTAGAAGTGTGGGGAGAACTGTGTACCTTTGCATCATAAGAACTGCCAGAAATCAACCACAGCTCTAAGTCAGGCCAAACAATCCCTCAGCAAGTTTGCTGATAACACCAGGCTGGGTGGTTCCGTTGATACGTTGGAGGGAAGGAATGCCATCCAGAGGGACCCTGACATGCTTGTGAGGTGGGCTGATGCCAACCTGATGAAGTTTAACCATCCCAAGTGCAAGGTCCTACACCTGGTTTAAGCAATCCCAGGCACAGCTACAGGCTGGGGAGAGAAGAGGCTGAGAGCAGCCCTGCAGAGAAGGACTTAGGGATGTTGGTTGATGAGAAAATGAATATGATCCGGGAGTGTGCACTGGCAGCCCAGAAAGACAACCGTATCCTGGGCTGCATCAAAAGGAGCGTGACCAGCAGGTCAAAGGAAGTGGTCCTGCTCCGCTACTTTGCTCTCATGAGACCTCACTTGGAGTACTGTGGGCAGTTCTGGTGTCCTCAACATAAAAAGGACATGGAACTGTTGGAACAAATCCAGAGGAGGGCCACGAGGATGATCATGGGACTGGAGCACCTCCCGTATGAAGATAGGGTGAGAAAGTTGGGGCTGTTCAGACTGTAGAAGAGAAGGCTGTGTGGAGACCTCATAGCAGCCTTCCAATATTTGAAGGGGGTCTATAAGGATGCTGGGGAGGGACTCTTCATTAGGGACTGTAGTTATAGGACAAAGGGTTAAAACTTAAAGAGGAGAAGTTTAGATTGGATATAAGGAAGAAGTTCTTCACTGTAAGGGTGGTGAGGCCAGTCTGAACAGAGCCTCTGATGACATGGTTTAATTTGAGGTGTCCCTGCCCGTGGCAGGGGGGATGGAACTTGATTATCCTCAGGTCCTTTCCAACCCTAACTATTCTATGATTCTAATAGAGAAGACAAAGCAAAAGAGACTTTTCTTCCCATTTGTTTTTAATCTGTTGTTCTACAGCTGTGACATTAACACCACTGCTGCTTTTAATCATTAAAGGTTGTGGGTTGTTTATTTGTTTGTTTATTTTCCTGTAAGTGTTCTGTCTCTCAGTCCTTCTGGGCACACAACACATTTGATTTCTCTATTTAGGTTAACCAAATATGTCTTCAGTCATCGTTCCTCATCCTCATTACTGCACATTGCAGTGAGAGCTTATTGCCTTGTGAATCGTTTCTACAAATCACCAAGAAGAGAATTTCCTGTCAGGACTCTTAGAAATTAACTTTGCAAGAAATTTACAAATTTTGAGCAGAAACAAGAACTTGTTTTACTTTGCTATGAACTTTTACAATTCCATTAGATTTTCACAAAGTGCATCTGATAAGGATCAAACTGCTTCAGGAAGATAAGTACTATAATCTACTTACTTAATCATTAGAAACTCACCCATAGAGAAGGGAAGGAGTACTGTGAATAGCAAATGTGTAAAGTTCGTCTGGCTGAACTTCACCTATATTGTAACATTTCTTCAATGTTAAAAATTGTTACCAAGTTATTCAATACTGCATATTGCCATCTAATGTTATTTGTTTAATATCCTGTATCTCTGAGTAAAAGTGTTTTGGTATTGTCCTGTAGCACAGTGCTCAGTTTGATGCATTTGGTGAAAATTACAAGCAGCATTGGTTTAAAAGAAATGGAGTACTTGCACATTTACATTTTCCTCCGTGTCACAGTATGAAAGCAGTCCAACCAGACTCCTGGATCCAAACAATCAAAAACTGCCATGCACTTCTAGACACACTGTTTTGAAAAACAATGATACATTCTGATATTGAGAATGGTTGTAATGAGTTTCCTAAGGAATCTTAGGTGAATACTTTTCTAATTAATTCAATGCATCTTTGAAAACCAATCAAACCACAGGTGAACCCCAAAAACCTCACAGTTGTCTCTTTCTATGGTTAATTCTGTCTCTGTGCAAATGTTTTAAAGGCAATTGACTTTTTGCCTTAGCTTTCTCTTCTATAATGATAGTTGAGAAAAAAAAGTAGTTTCAGACCCTCCCTCTGTGCCAGGATTTGGACCTTTGATTAAAATGGAGAGGCATCACCTTCAGCTTAGCCCCTCCAAACATGATGTGGGTGAAATGCAGGGCTAGCTAGGATCTTAGAGCACACTTTAATTATTGACCTGATCATCTAGCTCAGAGTGTTGTGCTCAGTGTTGCTAGTCTGTGCTCAGAGTTGTTACTTGTTTCTTCAGGTAATCAAAATCCCCTTCTTGAGACTAAATTGTGTTTATCCCCCAAGTAGGCCTGAAAAGAATCTCTCTCAGCCTTATTTTCAAGAAATGACACCATTGCACAAATAACCCTTTCTTAGTCTGCCCAGTAATTCCAAAATTACGTACCAGCAGGATACTGGGCCTAGGATCTACCTCCTCCCTGTGAATTGACTAACGCTGCCGGTGAGACACTAAACTAATCCCTACAGTGTAGTAGATGCTTGCCTCCATAAAGTCTTTTCTGCTCCATAAGGTATGATGCGATTCTGCACAGCCCTTAGTATACACTGTCCTGAAGTGACACTGCTGAGCCATTTGAGCTCAGCAAGAAGAATGAATCTGTCTAAATTACTGTTATTAAATGTACAATGTTGTTTCATGACAGCAGCAGTTTCACTCCACATAAAACCAGCTCTCAACAACAGAAATAAAAATAAAAGGAATAGGAATAGCGACTACAAATGGAGTGAAAAAAACTCAAATCCTTTTCCTCTCAGCTATGTAAAGTCAAGTTATCCTATCACAATAAAAATACTATGCCATTTACAATAAGCATGCAACTTCAAAATTACAGTACACCTGTAGATTAATAACATCATAGTTAAGACTAGAGCTTCTCACTTCTTTTTTCACATAACATTAATTTATATAAAAAAATTAAATAATCCTCTTTTATTTAGAAATGACAGTTATCAATCTTTACCTTTGTTTTCTCTTACAAAATGCAATTTTTGACCATACTTTCCCACACACTTGCTCTAGTTTAGCACTGCCAAGGACAATTGTTTTGCTTGGCACCATACAGGATTTGTGTAGGCAGGAATTCACTTCTACACATCCTCCTCACCCTGATCATTAAAAACCGCGTTATTAAATGTTTGCAACCTGCATTTGTTTATTGCCAGGAATTCAATTCCTTTCTTTTTCTTGTCATTCATCACATAAATATAATCCTGCCAGCAAGCAGGCATCCAAAAATTTGTTGTTCTAGAATGAAGTTTTCCTCAATTAACTTCATAGAATTGCACCTGGAATCTACACTTTGCCAGAAATACGCTGTCTGTATTCGTTCAGAAGCAAATATAAACTGTATAAAGGAAGTTTCTCTTAGCACTGTTCTGCTCATGCAACTATAGACTGTAAGATTTATCTTAATAAAGCATAATACAATAAATCTAAAGTATAAAAAATGTATGTTCTTGTTCTGCAGCGCACACTGTTCTTGTGCTTCAGCTTAATTTCTGTGGTACTGGAGTCAGAATCCAGTGAGCAGTATAGCTTAATCTTTTCCGGTATCTATTTCCCTTGTTTTGTCCTAGCAGGAAAAACAGTACTGCAAAAGAAAAAAATAAGTGCACCATTCCAAGGTTAGAAGCATCAACATAGTTTCTCACTAAAAAATATGGATAGTATGTTCAAGTATGCCATAGAAGGAAGACTTCTGAGGAAAAGTACAGGTTTTTGGTTTGTTTTTTTTTTTCTTAATGAAGCAACTTCATTTTTCTAGCGAGTTGCAAAGGCCCAACTGTACAATGGGCATCCAAGTATGAAACTACCAGGAGAAAAAAAGTCAGTGTTATAAAAACAGTAACACCAGAGCATAAGACTCTGCAAGAAATATGTAAGAAGAACTGATGATGGGAAATACTACAATCTGATCGATCATGTATAAGTGTGGTCAAAAGATTGTCTTGTAACACAGTAAAAAAGTCTTGCTCCACAGAATAGACTGAAGTATACTATGTAAATGACAATGAAAGATCCTATAGTTACAAACTTCCCATAGCAAAAAATCTAGTAGCAGACTGTTAGACAAGAGATGGAAGACATACTTTTTGGAATCCATTTGCCACAGGTAGTTGTGTCAAATGATTCCATATCTTTCAATTGTTGCCGGCAGGATTTTCTCTAACTTTGAAGAACTGCTTACAGTTCTTACTATACAAATCAAAGCTTACTTCATGTAACACATATTTGTATTCTGTATTTATTTACAAAAAATTACAGTACCATTTAACACAGAAGGAACTTCTTGAGGTAATCTAGTTAAACCCTGCTGCTCAAGAAATGTCAGCTACATCAGGATGTCCATGTCTGGGTCAGTCATGTTTTGAGTATCTTGATACATATACATGACTTCAAGACCACTCTGGGCAGCATAATCCAGTGATATCTGCCACTTTTTGTCCTATTTCTGATACCCAGCTATGTACACCTTGTTTTCTCACTGCCTTTCTAGACTCAACATACCTAACAATCTGCATTTAACTTTATTCCACTATCAATATACACAAAAAATAATGCTTGTACCATCAACCTTGCTCCTTAGGGTATGCAGTTTGTGTAAGCTACCTTTGAATAGTAAATTCCCTCTTTATCTAGTTCTCTAAAAAATATAATTTTTCTCAACCAACCATTTGTTTCTTCCATTAAACGGGACATATTTTTTTTTTACTTACTATGATTTATTACTTTCTTTTTGTGTTATTGTCAGAGATGCTGCAGAGAAATGAAATCAAAAGAGGCTGATGCACTATTCTCTAGTGCAGTCATCTGTATAATTGTAATCTTTAAATAAGTGTAACCATTTCAAATGTCTAAGCTAGTCATTCTGAATGCTATGGCTGCTGTTCTGTCAAGTAATTATTATGGCATGGTATAAAGGCTCTCGGTGCTTTCTCATCAAGGTATTATATGTGATTTTCCATTTACTCTGACTTCCTATTGTTTAAATTTGAATTCTTACCTACTGAAAACACAGAAGTAAATGGAAACAATACTGCACAGCTTTGCCAATCTTCCGTAGTCATAAAGAAAAAAAGGAAAAGAGGAAGGAAGAGGATAATATGCTGACATGCAACCTAAGTCAAATGATTCTTTTCTGCCTTCTGAAGAACACAAAAACAAGATGAAGAGGCAAAGCTTCCAGTATTAAGCAAAGCTATTACAAACTCACCCGTTCTTTGTAAGGCACAGAAGAAGGAAATCATGCAAGCAATTTTCTCAGTAATTTACTATTAAAGGGATATCTTCCAGGGTAATTATGGACAGTGACATTCTTTTTCATTAGGTAGTTTTTTTCAAGTCAAGAAAATATGCTTATCTTGTGCACTGTAGGGATATCAAATAAAGGTTTAAACTGGTGTAGGGGCTATAACCTTTGATAAGCAGCTTTGAAAGAGAGTGCTGGTGCTGCAGAGACTGATAGTAACAACTGAGCTCTCCAGATGCTCCACCCATCCATTTTTCACACTATTTTCTCATAGCTAATACAGCAAGATTCCTTGAATTCTTTTAACTACAGCACTAAATTCAGTTTCATTCACATGCCTTCATTTGTTTCTGGGTCTATGGTTTCTCCCTCCTCTCGCTTGGTGTACAAAGACAACTTGTAAGAAGAATGCCATGTCTCTGATTATTTTCTGGTTACTTTTTCCCCACAGTCTCCAATTCTACATAGGATTTTTGTACAAATACAGTCCTGTGGGTCAAAAAGTGAAACGAATTCTGCTTTTATAAATTTTACTAGGTTGTTTCTAGCTACTATGCAGATTGCTGGCACTGTTAGTATACTAAAAAAATATCAATTTAAAATACCAAAATGTTTTGAGGTTATGATGGATAAATTGTGGATCTAACAGGATTCTAGGATCTGTCAAGAGGTATTTCTGCTGGTTTCTGCTTGGAAATGTTCATAAATGATAAGAAAGGATTTGAACTAGTTAATGTTCATTCCAGCATTTAAGCATGAGGATTGTGAAAATGTTGACCAACTTAAAAATCATTTACATTTATATATACTATAAATGATAACCCACTACAGAATCCAGTTTTCTTCTGTTATACCTCAACTGCGATTTCTTATCTTTCTTTTTTGCCAGAAAGCTGCAAGGTGAAATTCACTAAAGAAACAAACATTATAGTACTGACTTGCGAAGACTCAATTTTCAGAAATGTAATTATAGGTTCCTTAAACATGCACAGTACACACTGAGCCAAAGGCTCTTATTACGATATTGTGGTTTAGGCCGTAAATCAGCCACACAGTTTGCTGCATGGAGAATCAAAAGAATGCAACTCCCACAGGTTGAGATA
>JAOEHX010023273.1:22996-36566 GCA_025448015.1 Bolborhynchus lineola | reverse complement strand
TACAGTCAGACAAGTTCCTAACTCAACCCAGTTTGGGGTAGACTCCTAATGACAGATACAGAGGAACAGGTCCCACGTGCAGAAAGTGAATGGTTACTACAATGCCAGTAATCATGATTCGATCATATCTGTTGTCAACATATAGAATCAAGCCCAAAGTAATGGATGTGTTTATGGGGGTTCCAGTATGCACATTCACAAATATAACTGCTGCTGAAAGAATTCATTTTCATAATACTGAAATAATTATGAGGAATATCAGCTACAGAGGAACCTTCTCACAGTAAGCAGAATAGTCATAAGAATGTATTTCAAAGACCCCAGTTCCACAACTAAGAAAGAAACTGACAGTATTTTAAAATTACTTCAGTGTAAAAGTAGACAGAATGAAAACACATTTATTTCGATACAAAGAACTAATGATATAAAGGAAAACTGATAATAACAATTATAAACCAACAGCTAATGACTGTAGGAAATTGACAAAGGGAAAAGAGAACTCAATGAGGAAAGGATATCTGAGACTTTTAAAACCTGATTGAGAACAAAAATGTTGTCATCTGTTACTGGAGGAAAATAGTAAAAATGTAATAATAATGAGGAAAACATGTAAGAGTTCAATGAATACCTGTCTTCCATATTTGGGAAATAGATTTTATATGCATATTGTCTAAAAATAATGAATCACACTCAATCTCAGCAATGAGTCAAAAGAGTTTTAAACCGCAGCTTGAAAAAGAGAGACATTTTGAAGTCAGTCAGCTAGAAAATGTGCATCGAGGGTTTCCAAAGAATGGGCATGGAAGCTCTCCACCCTGCAGGGACTTGATGGGACTTACAGTACTCCAGAGAACTAATGCAAAGTAACATCCCTCCAAGATTTAAAATAAGCAGATGGGGTCCTCCCAGTACTGTCAGCCTGATCATGGGTAAGGTAATGGACAGTTAATCCAAGAATTATGTCTTACAATACAAAAGGAGCAAATACAAATATGTTCCAGCAATGTGGGTTTATGGGAAATAGATTTCATAGGGTATTTTTAAACTGAGATCACAGATCAGGTTGATGAGGGTGATAATGTCAGTATGCTGCACTTGGATTTTGTTTTGAGGCATGGGATCAGATTCTCCAAACTGTTTTGACTGAGTAGGTAGAATGATATAAACTAAACGAGGCACAAATTAAAATGGATTAAAACTGGCACCTTCAATTGAAAAATGTAACTGTGAAATAGGAGTCTGAAAATTGAGTAGGAATAGTTTAAACTGGGCCAGCAGCACCAGTCCTTAGTCTCATGCTATTTAACATTTTAAATCAATGACTGAAAAAACCCTTAGAATAAAATCATTATTAATAAAGTCTGCAGGTGACAGGGAGGCTGCAGGAGAGCTGGATCAAAGAGCACACAAAGCACTTGGAACCATTTGGCAGACTGTAAAACAAACAACATGCACCTCAATAACACACTGTCATCCAGCCGGGAGTGGAGAGTGCCAACCACACCACGAGACCATCGCCCCTTCCCTGAGCCACGCCACAGTGATGGTTATCATCGGCTGATCATAAAATCTCCCTGCAGTCTGGCAGCCACAAAGCCTAGTCCAGACCTTGGATACACAGGAGGACTCAAGGAAAAATAGAGACATTTTCCTACCTATGCATTTGGCAAAGGTGCAACCGTGCAACTACAGGAACACACAGACAGCCCCAAAGGCATAAGTTCAAGCTGGAAATTGGTTAATTGTAAAGGATTCAAAGAGGAACAAGAATGGTGAAAGCACTAAAAACCATGCCTTATCATGAGCAATCTACAGACCTCTGCCATTACAGCTTGTCGAAGAAAAGGTGATGGAGGGTCTTGGCCACAGTTTATGGTGTCACAGGTCACAAAAAGTACTACAGGACACTTCCCTCCAGGAGACAAAGTTGTCAGAAGACCCAGTGCTGGAAGCTGAATCAAGAGAAAAGCACAGCTTTGGCAGGGAGTTGATTTATCACTGCAGTTATTTACCAAAGGGATTGTGGTGCAGTTTACACCATGGGAAAATCTCAGAAACTGCAATTAGTTTATGTTTCTAAAAGACACAAAGTACTTGAAATGGGGTAAATGCAGTCAAAGACTTCTGACAGGTCTCTATTTCTTTCCACTGTTAATGATTCATACCTCCTAAGTTTTCTTCTGGAGCCTTCCCCAAGCTTCACACATAGTATTTGCCAGAACATTTAGCTCCTCCCTCTCTATTTTACTTACCACCTTCTTCTCACCTAAAAGCTGCAAAACATATTTATTTGGTTGCTGCCATGTAGAAAACCATTTATTTCACATGCCCGCAGCACTAATTTTCAGAGACAGATTTCACTTATTTCTGTTCTCCAGAATAAATGGCGAGAAATGGCTAATTTGCTACATCACAACATTTTAGGAGGTGAAGATGACGGGAAAAAAAGCCCTACCAGCTGTCTGGAAAGTTAGGATATAAATCCAGTCTTCTAATTATTAAGAGGCGTGTTTAAACACAAGGGGAGAAGGCACCACAGTACTTAAATTTTAAGCACATGGATATATTTTAGTAAGATCAGAGATTACAAACCATAATTTTCCAGTTGTTTTTTTTTTCTTTTCCCTCAAATCCCAGAAAATATCTTTTTTGCATACGTGCAACAAAACAGCCTTTTGCAGCTCTCTTCCGGAAAACGGAAAAGAACCCGTTTTCCCCCTTTCCCCACATTCCGTTGATATTTTGTGCCAGACTCAAACTGACAGAATTTGTCAGCTACCAAATGGAGATGCTACCAGTTTCCAAATCAGGCATTACGTGGGCCAACCAGTGGTCTGCAACCTACTGTAAACAGCCCCTAAGTGAGGAGCCAATATGATAATTTAGGGAAGTGATTTAATATATTGGCTTCCAGGAGCAAGTCAGACCTCAGGCAAGGAAACGCACTTAGAGGGAGTTCAGCGTGACACCAAAATCAGGATGGTCGAGAGTAGTTTCCTCTCTGGGGAAGGAAAACCAGCAGCTCAGAAGTGTCACTTCAAGCTTGAGCAAGCTCCTACCAGCAGAACTTGTCAGGACATTGTCAGGCAAGAGCTGACAGCCATAAATCAGTATACCTCCAAACAAACTGCTGAGCACGCTTGCTATATAGGGAGAGGGTCTCCCAGTGACAACAACCATCCCCTGCTCCCGTACCCTAATAACTGCATAATGAAAATAAATCTGAACAAGCTCTTTTTAATGCCCTTTTCCCCTGTGTTGTTACAGTAAGCTGGAGCAATGCCAGCATTGGTTTTTTTGTTGTTGTTGTTCTAAGAAAGGTTTTGCTCTGCAACCAATTTGGTTGCGTTAAAACAAACAGGGAGGCATTCACTATTGATCTCCCTATTAAACAGCCCTGGTAAACATTTTGACTAGCTCTGCAAACTTAATACAGATGTTCGTTCTGCACAGATCACTACCGACAGCTGATACAGGGAGCTAATGCGTGTCTGTGGTGGGGACAACAGCAGTACAGACGGAGCTCCAAAGAAGAGGGAGCTGCACAAATAAACAGCTTTCTGGCAGGTAAGTGTTGGCTGTGCAGATGTAATTCCTATGCTCTCAGGCGTGCATGTGTGGGAAGGGGGGAGATTTCCACTTCCATACGCACACGGAGCAGCATTAAGCAGACGGAAGCCCCTCAGCATGTGTTCACCCAGATAAAAGGAGCTCAGTACGAGGGATGAAATGTGTCAGGGCTCCATTCAGCACAAAGTCAGTTTCTGGGGGTGCCTGGAGCGGAAGATTCCACGCTCTGGCAACAAAAGGAGCAAAACTTGATTCACGAGATTAAATAAAATTACATTATAAATAAAAAAAGGACCTGTTTGCACCCAAAGATATCTCACACCTGGTCTCAGTGCTGAGCCACCACAGCAAACCAACCTCCCTCTGCCTGCTGCTCACCAAAGTCACCCTGAGCTTAGGTAATGTTACTGGAGATGAACTGATCAGATTTTGGGAGAAAAAAGCTGAGTTTGCAAATTCATTTTGGAAGTGGCACTTATTCCTCAGCGCAAAATCCGCAGTAGCTGCTACCTGAGGAAGCCTCCTCACTTCTCTGTCACAGCACGGTGGAGCACAGCACCAGCATCCATCAAGGCAGGGAGACCAGAGGGGAGTTCACTTCTCCCGTAAGCTGCTATTTTCCTGCTTATCAAACAACCACAGTTATCTGTGGCCATATCTGCTGTGGTCATGCTGTGAGGGGACGCTGGAGCTGCCTCACTTTGGGCATGCACTGAGCCCAGCCCCTCAGCCATGACATAGACCCCTCAGGGTGTTCCTGGCAGTGTTCAAGGCCAGGTTGGACAAGGCTTGCAGCAACCTGGTCCAGCGGAAGGTGTCCCTGCCCATGGCAGGGAACTGGAACTAGATGAGCTCTAAGATCCCTTCCAACCCAAATCATTCTATGATTGTATACAAAGCCAGAGGGGCTCAGGACCCTTGCCATGGCAACCTGATGTTGCTTTCTTTGAGCTGATAAGACCTCCACACTCACCCACCCTGCAAGAAATTTAAATGGGGAATAATTAATAGGAAGTGATGAAAAGCAAACACATGGAAAATAACTTCCCAGCTGCACGTTTCTTGCTAAGATCCATAAAACTTTCTGAGCATACAAATATTTGTACAAATAACTGAAGATTATCTCAAATAGCAGAGCTGGTGAAAATAGCCTTGCAAAGAAGTGAAGAGCAAAGCCCTACTCATTCATGAATATATTTATGCATTTGTTTATTACTATGCAGCCAGCTTTAAACCTTACCCAGCAGGGGAGAGACTATATACCTTATGCCTATGGGCCTCGTGATGCTTCCAGTGGGGATGGAGAAACTTCAAAAAGAGTTTGGCATTCAGATCCAGTTTTTCTGCTTATCTGCAGCTAATCCAAACTCTCCCAACATATCAAAAATGTTGAACCGGGCAGGAAACCACATGAGAACAGGTTTTCCTACAGGATTCCTGGCATTTCTACATTAGATTCCAGATGGAAACACCCATGAGAACAGCTTCTATCCTGGTATTTTTGGCACATTCAGTTCCAATTCTATCTGGAAACCTGAACTGGGAAGGAAAAGGGGAAAAAAAAGAGGGAAAAAAACCCATAACCCAAAAAAGCATCAACTGTTTGCCCCAATATTTCGGAACCTGGTGAAAAGTTTATCATGTAAGGTGGTTTTTAATATTAGGAAGCAGGAGACAATGTTCTTGGTTCTATCTTTAGTGTTTCATCTGTCCTTACTCTCATTTTCATGCATCCCCAAAAAGAAACTGCAGCGTTTTCAACTTGCAGAACTCAAAATGACTAGTCACTTCAAAATAAGCATGGATGCCACCCAAAAAATCTGGACTCCACTGAAATTATTTTTCCCCTTTCTGTGTACAAATGAATGTCAGGTACCAAAAAATAGATATTCACTGAACCTCTGAAATAAAGGATTTCAAAGGGGTTATCCATGGCTACAACTGAAGTCAGGCTTTTTGCCATTCAGAGCTGATTTTGCTAAAAGGTGAATGAATTCACCTCATTTTCTGAACTCCATTTTTGTTCATTTATCCAGCTTTGCCACTTTATCTAGATTGGCAGCTGTTTCCAAAGACAGCAACTTCAGCAATAGCAACTTTGAGCAGAACCTCTCCAAAATTGTGTTCGGCCCTGCTCAGTGATTTTTGTCATTGAAGGGTTATTTAATATCAGACTATTTCTTATTTCTTCATTGTCACTGAAATCCTATGTATTTTCTTCGTGACACTGTCCAATTCTTTCTCTCTGAACTCCCAGCCCTGCCCCTTGCCTTTGCACTGCTGCCTACACTGGGAGAAAACAAAATGTTCAAGACCGACACCATTTAGTTCACTAGCAGTTCACCTCAATATTCTAACCCTTCTGTGGTTTTAAGATGAACACTATGCAAATCGACAGCAAAGGAACTGAAGAAAAAGACCAAAACCAAGTTGCTGCTTTGACTCAAATAGCCCATTTCAAGTTGAGGTCTCAAAACCTCCAAAATCTCATTTCTTAAAGCCCTGTGGATACATGTTCATGTACTGCAAATTCTGCCACCTTTGTACCTTACTCCATGAGTAATGTTGAAGAAAGTGGAGCCTTTGAACAAGGAATAAGAAAACAGCACCATGTCCTTCCTTTCTTGCTCCCCAGCCATTGACCGCTGCGAGCTGAAAATGGTACCTTTGACCCCCTCCTGAAGTACAGAGGATTTGCTTGTGTTTTTATTGCTAAACTTTTCTTTTTCCCTGAAGAAATGCTGCTGCATTTACTCACATGTACATCAGTTCCCTCTACTGGCAGCATTAATTAAGCTATTCCTTTAATTCACCAGGTAGATTGTGGTTTTGGAAAAGAAGATGTGCTCTTCTTGATGGGAATAATGACTGCTACGTGTTGGGTGTTGAGCCTTAGAACATTACAGCAGAAACATTAGTACGCTGGTTTTAGTAGTCTACTAGTTCTCCCTAGCTTTTTAAAACTGACTTTCCATGCTGTAGTCCAGGGCAGATACTTAACATATTTTTGTCCTTAGCTGTGGCAGTGTCGTGGTTTAAGTCCAGTGGTAACTCAGAATCATGCAGCTGCCCCTTCACTCTCCCCCTTCCTCCCCCCTGCTCACAGAGGGATGAGGAGGAGAATCAAAAGAATGTAACTCCCATGGGTCAAGAACAGTCCAGTAACTAAGGTATAACACAAACCACTGCTACTACCACCAATAATAACAATGATAAGGGAGATAACAAGAGAAGAGAATACAACCGCTCACCACCCGCCTACCGATACCCAGCCCGACCCAGCAGTGATCTCACCCTTCCACATAACTGCCCCCAGTTTATATAGTGGGCATGACGTGCTGGGTATGGAATACCTCTTTGGTCAGTTTGGGTCAGGTGTCCTGTCTCTGATTCCTCCCGGTTTCCCCTCCTCCCTGGCAGAACATGAGATTCAGAGAGTCCTTGGTCAGACTAAACATTACTGAGCAGCATCTGAAAGCATCGGGGTTATCAGTGCTGTTCCCAGGCCAAAAGTCAAAAACACAGCGCTGCACCAGCTGCTAAGAAGGAGAAAAATGGCTGCTACTGCTGAACCCAGGACAGGCAGGAAGTGGGAAACTGAAGAACAACTCCTGAAGCAGCTCAGGGAGACAAAAGCTTCATCAACCCTTGAGGTCTGTGTTTGGGGGCTGCAATGAGCATAGAGCCTCTCCTCAACCACAGCAGCCCTTTCTAAGGGGCTGGGTGGTCCACCAGGTTACATTTGTTCCTTTACATACCCAGAAGCAATGCTATTTCAAAACATGCTTAAAATCAGTTGTCAATTCTTCTATATTTTTCTTCCTTTTGTTTTCTTTTTTCGCTAGTTAAAGTAGATTGATTTTGACCTGCCACAGGTAATGTTTTCCTCCTGTGATCTCAGGCCAGAAGAAGAGGTCATTCGCTATATTTGGGTACTTGAGGAAAACACAGAATGAAAGAGAACCACTTGTCATTCAAAACGAAACAAAAAAACAAAACAAAACAAAACCCCAACAAGAACATCTGGCCCAAAGAGAGCAAGATTAAAGATTTCCCCTTTGGACCCAAGCCATCAGTATTCAGCAAAAATCAGCAAAACTTTCAGTTTTCTAAGCAAATAGTGGTATTATTTTATAGATCTCTGCAGTTTTTTGTGTAGTTTCAATAGCTATGTTTGGGATTTAAAACTGTTGCTTAAAATCTCCACTTAGGACCAAACCAAATAAACCTGCATGGGTATAGTGAGCAATAAAACCATTCTTGGAAATGGAGCTTCTGTAGCGCAACTAGAAGTGGAAAGACAACATAGAAATTGGTAGGAAAAATAACAACAGCCTACATACACCTGGATTTGCACATGCAATTGTGAGGGCATAAAGTTAAAGACCTATTCAGCACATGCATTTAAATATGCCTCTCACTTCTAACTAGCATGGATAAGATGCCCTCAATGCACATGGTTTCTTAGTATTTTCAAAATGTGTCTTTATTGAGGATTTTATTTGCTTTTTTTTTTTAAATCTGGGTTGTATTTCTAAAAGAAATTGTACAAAAATGTTGTTTTCAACCCCAGTGTTCTGATTAAATGCATTACAGGACCTACACTCCTATTTAGAGGCGAAAAAAGCATTCTTGCTCACGCTGCTGCACGAGTTCCTGTTTGAGGAATAAAATTGTTTATTTCTGATTCTTGCAAGAGCTTTTGCAGACTGATCAAGTGTCAAGACATGGTAGTTGACTCAAAGGTAACATAGATATTGCCTTATAATATCTTTAGGACCTGAATCAAATCTTGAGATACTTTGAAACTATGGAAGTATAATGAAAAAACATTTCTCTCTTTGTATTATCCTTTGTAATGGGGAGCTTTACATTTCCTTTCTAGCAACTATGATGTACATTGTACTATCAAGGCATTTTTAGGGACCATTTACCTGAATACAATTTATGTGTAAGGTGTCTGAGAGCCAACCTGGATTTATGCTTCTTGGTCTTTGTAATAAGTGAATAGATTTTCTTTTCCCCCCATCAAAATAAATGTCAGAAAGTTCTTTGACTGTTCAATAAGGGAGAAAAACATCCCTTTTCAAATGAAAGAAATGTCTGTGGGCTAGGTTTTGTGTTGGAAGCTCTGTTGAGACCCCAGCTTCAGGAGCAATGCATGAAAGGACACATGATTCCACAGCATCTGTCCCAACATCTCTCCCCTCAATGAGGAGGGCTCATTCACTACCTGGTTTTGTTTGCCCACTGAACTGGGGAAAGTCCTTGAGGTGGCAGAGTGGTGTTTGGAAAGAATGTTGGGACCCTAATACAAAAGGAGCTTTTTGGGAAGAATGTTCTTGGCTTTACAAACATATGGCTGCAGCAATTTACCTAAATCATGCTTTCCCTTAGTATTCCTTGGTCTCAGAAAACCCTAATGCAGTTCAGCTCTTCAGAAATGCCATGCTGGGATTTTTTGTACCTGCACCAAGTTCCATCTGGATTCCCACGCAGGCGATGCATATGGCATAAGCAGCCCAAATTCAGCCTACCTAGGGCATTAGCTCCTGCATTCATGCACACAGGCCCCACACATACACATTTCTGAAGAATTTTTCTAGGAATATCCAAATATTTGAAGACAACAGGCTTCCCAAACTGCTTCCTACCTTCTTTTCATGGAGAGTGACTGAGGTGATGTCTAACATGTGTCTACCCGAGGCAATATCTTTTTGATATCATGCAGTGGAAATGGCAGAATCCGGCTCTTTAGTGACCATGACATCCAAAAATTGGATGCAGGAATTCACCTCTCTTCCATAGGTTAAATGAATATTCTGCAAGTATCGATTGTTCAGTTCTTCCAGTGGAAGATGAATGTGATCAGCATCGATAATCAGAAAAAATATCATCTACATACCTCTCATATGCAGATGGTGGCTGTTCAATACCAGTCAGCAGTACAGCTTCCTGGTGTGACAAGAAAATATCTGCAGCAATTGAGGATTAACAGAGGCCATTGCTACATCAGTGTTTTGTTTGTAATAGCTTCCATTCTATCAGAAATAACTGGTTGCATATTTCTGTGTCTGACATTAAAATTCACCATTGAAATCTTGCTCGGTAATAATAAAGCCCCTGCAAGAGTCTCTACAAACACACTAGACTCCAAATTAAAGAGCAAGTGTATTGTTAGGGTTTGCATGGATCTTTTTTGAGTTAGCGCTAGGTGAACAATAAATAAAATTCCAGGAGAAGTTCCCCAAGCTGATGTGCATTCAAGGTATTATCTTTGCTCTGTACTGTATGTGCTTCTGGGTGAAAAAATTCTAATTGCACTTCCATTCAAAAATCAACCGTGGGAATAAGGAATCATGCTCATTTTATGCACAGCAGCCCGAAGGTCTTATCCTTAAAACAAATTACAGCGCCTCCTATGCAACTCACACTCTGAAGCTAATTCTAAGCCTAAAGCAAAACTCCAAAATTAAACTTTAATCTGTGATCTAAACAATTTTGTGTTTGCGATCAATCTTGGTGGGGTGGATTTTAATACATATATATGTGTGTGTATGTACATGGGGGGGGTATGTACGTATTAAAATATGAAACACTAAGGTAATAGTTATTGCAAATGAAGACAGAACGTTAAATACTCTGCTCAAGAAAGGCTGAGATAAAATACATACAGTGAAGACAGGGAACAAAGCTGTTAAGCACACACTCTTGCATGTAACAGAGTCCTGGACTTGCAACCAGCAAAAGCTTAAATTCCACCACATGTATCATATTTACTACTTTCTGCCAAAGGAATAGGCAGGCTGCCATGCCATTAAAGCAATTACTCTTACCCTCTCAGATATGTAGAAATTAGATTCTGCTCCTTGAAATCATGCACTGGGGGAAGTAGAGAACAAGGAAGGGAGAGAAAAGGACGAGAGACATCAATTCCTCCCAGAGAAGGAAAAATCACCACCTCATAAGAGGAAGGCTTTGAGCCAGCAAGAGTTAAAGGAGTTCGAAGTGTATGGCCTGTCTCTCCCCAACTTGGTGCAGTGACTCTGCATCCTGCAGGAACCTGTTCAGATGCTCTGATAAGTCAGACAGAATTCATGGGAGATTACCACACAGCTCCTGCCAAGCTGTGCTGCAGCGCGGGTAATAGATATGCTCCAGTACTAAATCCTAAAAGGCCCTGCTACATCTGTCAAGCATGCCCTGGAAAAGCACCCTCAGTTCAGATGTTATCACTGCTCTGCCTGCATCAGAAGATTTAGTGTCCACCCTGGAGGTTGCTTTTGCCGCACAGTTTTCAGGGGCAAAACAACAAGGAAGAAAGATGAGAGAAAAAAGGCAAATTATTCTTGCTTAAAGCAAAAGGAATAAAGCGATGTGCTTGCAGACTGGTTCAGCTCCTCACCCTGCATCCAGAAGGTCCCAAATCCCACATTAAGATGGCACTGATGTTCTAAGCTGATTAGCTCGGACGTGTTCGGCTCCCTGGACTGTGACACCATGAAGATGATCTTCCGTAAAGCGACTCTTTCCCAAGGAAAGCTGAACAACAAAGCCGGGGAGGGCCACAGGCAATGGATAGGAGATGCCTGCCTTCGATAATTAACTTTAAAACTGGTTCTAGAAAAGCTGCTCTGGCATAAAATGAACTTTGCAGAGCGCTGCTTATGAAACAATTGCTGCTCCTCCTGTTAACCACATAAGCAGGGATTTGGTCAAGAATTAGTCTAATGTTAATAATGATTTCACATCAAACAAAAAACAGGTATAAAAGATCAATATATATTTACATAATACATATAAATGAACACACACAGACACCTCAAAGCACAACAGTCTTGGGAACAACTTCTTTCTTAAGATACTCCAAACTAGAGCCATGCATTTAACCATCTGTCTCCTTGTTCAAAACTGCAGGAAATATCAAAGTACAGCAGCGGCTCCTTTTTCACTAGGTGCACTCTCAGAGTTCAAGGGAGAAAGGCTACAATTTCCTGAACCAGCATATTGCATTTTAAACTCCTGTTTCCTGAAGATGATTTTAAGGACAGATAAGTTCCAGCTATCAGGATGTCAACAAGAAGAGCCCCAGGCTGTCGTGTTTATAGCTCCTTACAGTGGCAGAAGCTGGATTGAGATGGGGAAAATAGGTTGACACAGGGGAAGCCTGTGCTGGACATGCACAACAATGTGTACATCTGTCCAACAGGGACCATGGCAGAAACCTGGAGTTAACCTTATTGGGACGTAAAACAACTCCTCCTCTGGGCTTGCAGATATCCATTACTTGGATGGATTCTGTCTGCAAGGGAAAAAGAGATCAGAAAAGCAAGGCAGAGCTCAGGAAGCCCAGTGAAAGGATTTGAGGTGGACAATAGAACCATAGAGTCACAGAATGGTCAGAGTTGGAAGGGACCTTAAAGATCACTCAGTTCCAACCCCACCCTGCCCTTTCTACTACATCAGGTTGCTCAAAGCCCCATCCAACCTGGCCTTAAATACAAATGCAAGGTTGGGGAAGGAGCCCTGTGCTTCAAGATAGCTGCTGGAGAGGACAAAGAGTGAATCTCAAAATGTCCCCATATGACAGATCAAAAAGTAGCTGCAGACGGACAGCCCTGAAGGTGCACGGAGGAACATGGTGTGTTTTCAGCTAGAACAAAAAGCAAGAGCAAGCTCTTTCTCCAGAACAATAGTTTCCTAGTAAATAATAGACATTCCTGGAAAAACTACACTCCTTGTGACTCGGTCATCTGTCACAGGCTTTGGATGCTTGTTCAAATGCATTAGAGACTTGTCACAATATAAAGTCCTTGCCACCAAACACCTGCCATAACCTATGTGAACAGCACTGTGTGATGCCTGAAATATCCAGCTGATGTGAACCACATTCCAGTGTGAACCTGGCTGGAGGGTTCTGGGGATGCAGCTCCCCACCATAGACCCCACTTGTGTCTGCAGAGGCAACTTCTGTGTCCTGGCTGCTGCCAAAGCCAGCACATTTCACAAGCACTGAATGTACATGAAAGAACAACAACAACAAAAAGAGATCTTATCACCGATACCTTGAACTAACCTTGTTTGGGTCCTGTCTAGCCAGGTTATTCTGACAAACGTGCAAGAGGGATGCGGGCTGAGCTGCAATGACCAGTGTCCTCCAGGTACCAGAACTGTACCCTTCAAATGCAAAAGGTGCTCTGTTAAAACAACACTTTTCTACAACAGGCTTGCATGCAATTTATTTTTCCTTGTATCCCAGCAAATATGCAGATAATAGGTATTTATTTATGCGCCCAACATACCTGAAGACTGCAGGTTCACCACAGTGGTGAAAAATGGCCTTACTCTACTCAGCATACGGCACTTACAATTGGAGCATGGTCCTAATTTTAACTACAGTTTGTTGTGATTCCGAACTATTTTTAATGCAAATCTGAAGATATGTAAGATAATTTTACGTTGGCAAAAAGGGTTTTCTCATTAAGACATCAAGCATAGTGTTTAATATATATATCACTAAAAGAAGACACTGCCAAAGCATCCTTCCCCCAGAAAATAGCATAATTCACGAGCAAGGCATTTTAATTCAGTGTGCTAAATTTGATGTTCCTCCTTATGAAATAATAGCTTGTTGAAGCTGCAATATTCCTCCTCTACCCCCCAAACTTTTTTGGTCTGTAAGGCTTCAGAATTCGTGGCAAAAAAACCTATATTGCCATGTGAAAATTCCTAAGATTTGTCCCTGAAATCCCCTCATCAAAGGAAAAAAAAAAAAAAAAAAAAAAGGAAAAGGAACAACCCAGCATAATTTAAGAGGAATTTGAAAATATGTGTGTAGTTTATAAGAATTTTAATCTAATTGAGCACATTCCAAATTATATAATAAAAAGGAGGCAACTAAAAAGCCAGAGCAGTATTAAACAACGCAATGGCTAAAGCATTCTTCAGTGATTTCTGCATGTTTGCTCTATTTGATGCAGACATAAATCTTAGAATAGTT
>JAOEHX010023273.1:2996-20496 GCA_025448015.1 Bolborhynchus lineola | reverse complement strand
AGGGGACAGAGTCACACAAAGTAAGCTGGGCGTAGCCAGCAAATGCCTTCTGGATGGTAAGGAGCTATGCATGGATCTGTCATTAATGGTTTTGAATGATCCAAGTGCACATAAAAACTTTTATAGATCAGGCTGAAAGATAAACAGGTTGCCCAGAGAGATGGTGGATGCATCATCCTTGGAGACACTCAAATCCAGGCTGGATGTGCTTCTGGGCAACTTGATCTAGTTGAAAATGTCCCTGCTCATTGCAGGGGGTTGGACTAGATGATCCTTGAAGGTCCTTTCCAACTCAAGCTATTCTATTCTATTTTATTCTATTCTATTCTATTCTATTCTATTCTATTCTATGTGAGCTTGGCAGTCCAGGGGGCACAGTCCTGCTTCAAACATAGGCTCCAAACAATGAAACCCCTGGAAACATCCTCCACAACAAGGCAGAACACTGCTTGATCATTTCTTTTTGGTCTCCAAGTAAAGATTATGGTGGTGATGAATTCAGCAGAGGCTGGACCTTCAACCAATGGAAAATAATCCTTAAGAGAAATCTGGTCCTCAGTCACTTGGCCTCCTCCACAACTGTAGTTTGTTACAGGTACACTTCCTTTGTCTTTTGGTTGCTGTTAGAGGAAGAGTGCCTTCATTACCAGTGCTCCCCATTTCAGTCTAATATTAAATTAATTATCAACCTTCCTGCTAACCTTATTTGCAACCCACCAAAGCTACATCAAGATTAGGCATTGCTCAGTTGTTACAGGGAATTGGCACTTAACCTGTAATTCTTTTCCACAGATGAGTGAACAGTTACAGCAAATACTGTATTTGGAGAGTTTAGCCTCAGTCCCAGCCCTGTATCGTCTATGAATAGACAGGAAGACAGAGTGGATGAGAATGCTGAGGTTATCGGGTCCATTTCCTAACTATCATGTAAATGATAATATCCCTTCCACAAGCTGATCTAATGTTATCTCTGAACACACTACTATTCTTATCCCCACTACTCCTTCCGGAAGCCTTTTCCAGAAACTCCTTCATCTGTTAGCTAGGAATCTTTTTCCAGTTTTGTATCTACATTCCATCAAGATCAGGTTATAGAAAATTTCTTTTGTGTCAGCATTGCACTTAGAAACTGTCCCAATGCATTTACTGACAGCAATTGCACACCTTCTTTGCCTCTATTTTGATATGCTTAATCTCCCTTCTTCTCCTCTCATAACACAAGGTTTCCTGGCCTCTATCCCACCAACGTTTCCTTTCACTGATCCAGTTTCAGTTCAGTCACTGACATTCCATGAAATGGCATTCAGCTTCCAGTCTCTGTTAAAATATATTACCTAATGCATCTCAGGGACATTCCTCTTGTTTCTTTGGTGCCTGAGAGTCACCCTTTCATCAGGGTCTACTGCCACCAATGAGATCACATTGTAAGCAAAGTTCCTATTTCCTACTTGTGTGTCCTGGTGCTTTCTCCTATTAGTCTTTGTTTAGTGACTCCCGTTCGAGCCCCTAAGGCCACACACTTTCTTTCCCGTGCATTCAGGTTCTTCTTGTTCACTGGCAATGTCTCCAAACTTTGTCAACTCCAACATTTCATTAGCACATTCCTAATTTATGCTCCAAGGTCATTAATGAAAATGTTAAATAAGATGAGTCAGACTGATCCTTGACTAGCTCCACTAATGAGCCCTTCTCCTGCCCTGTGCTTCCCCTTTCACAATCTGTTGCTGTCTCCCCTTTTAGCCATTCCTCACCACTCTCACACGAAGCCCCATCTCTTCCTGCTTAACTAGATGTTTCCCATGTGGCACTTCATCAAGGGCTTCACTGATGTCCAGACAGATTAGATCTGCATTTCCTTTGTCCAAGGAATCAGTTATTTTTCCAAAGGGAGATGTCAGCTTACTCCGGTGTGATCTACCTTTTATAAATCCAGCTAGAATTGATGCCAAACACCATAAACTTTTCTACCTTTGTTATTATCAAGAACATATCCTAAAGCTTTATAGTAATATTGAAGTTGCATCAAGAAGCCTTTAGGTCCCTGGATTGCTCTTCGAGGCCCAAACCATATATATCTTTGCTCTTCTGTTCTGTGCTGTATCACCTATTTGATATACCTATTGAAATATTTGCTGTCATTTTGCATTTCAAGCACATCCAGAAGGCTGGGGGGACCTCAGTTCACACAGAAGCGTGTGCCTTTTCAAATTACTCCAGGAGTGCTCTGATTCAACAGATTTTATCCTATAAATTACTCATTCACTGTGATTATTCGTTCAAGGATTCGATAGCTAAGATTTATTATTCAAGCACTGTAACAAGTAAACCTATCACAAACCACGTGGTATTATTTCCAAAATCATTACTGTGCTCTCAAATCATATGCCCTGACTTTAGAGAGCTCCACCTGAAGCTGCTTTGTTCGCTCTCTTGCGAATGAATTTAAGATACTCATTAACAAACTTGGGATTGAAACCCTGAAAGTTATTTCTCAGGAATATCCAGATGGGCAGGGATGAGGGAAGAAGCCCTCCTGCAAAAGGCAATGGAAAGACAATGTGGACCCAGTTCAGGCAAAGTGCAGACCAGAACTTACTGAAATGGTTACCTCTACTATATACTCTGTTTTGTCCAGGTCTTGGTTTCTGAATATAAACTGGTATCTTATTTAATGCTCATTTTGAAAATAAAAGCAAAAATTAGTCCTTTACTACTTCATCCAAGGGAAGTCATCCTAGTTTTGCCTTACTTCAGGCAGGCAGAATTGGGATTATCCATGGTTTGCTTTAGTATAATTTCATTTACAGTCTCACCCTCATACACATCATTCATAGACATACCATCAATGCCTCCCTAAGCACCCTGCCATGCTGCGCATGTCAGATGCCACCTCTGTCACACTGGAGATAGTGCCACTTTCTGGGTGATAAAAGTCACAGCTCAGACCACAGCACATACCAGCAACCACTCACAGGAGTAAATATAAGAGAGACCTAAAATTCGATCATTTGAGAATTCTCAGTGAAGCTCCTTCCTGAATATTAACTCCTTCATTTGACGCTATTAAATATACTTAAAAAGAAAAAAAAATCAACATAAACTGGAAGGGTAAAAACCATTATGAAAACCAGGTTGCTTATTCTCTGTGCCACCTGCACTTCCTTACAAAGTGCATGTATTGTACACTGCAGCTTGCGTTACACAGGGACAATAGCTTTTCATCACAGTTTATCAGGATTATAACTGCTGCACCATATATAGAACTGTGTGATAAGTGCATTATCAAAATTACAACTGTATTTTAATCACAGCATTAACAACCTCTCGGAACATCCCTCTACAAGGCAGACAAACCCAATAATGCTCAAGTCGCAATCTGAATTTTGAGGCCTCCATGAGTGTTTGAGGGTTCAAAATTAAGTAAAATGAATTTATCTACCCCTGTTTCTATAATAATACTTAGCACTTAGCACTTTTCATCTTCAAAGCACTTTACAAACATTAACTAATTAACTATTAATTGGTAAATTTGAAAAGGTTGAGAGGTGAGGTGAGTTTCGGATAAGACCCGGCAATACGGATGTTTGGTTTATCTGTGAATTACTTAATCATTAGTGAATCACAGAAATTAGAAATGAAAAAGACCTATAGGGTCACGCTGTCCGGCCTGTTGCCATTACAGGCTTTTCCCTTACAATATATTCTCAAGTGCTTTGTCTAGTTTAATTAGAAATTATCCAAGCTATGGGGCTTCCACCATTTCCCTTGGGATATTCCTCCTTAGTCTAATGTACCTTTCTGTTAGGAGGCTGTAATATTTAACGTAAGTTTTTCCTTGTCATTTCATCCCATCATTTCTACATATGCCTGCTTGGATCATTTCAAACAATTCCTATGCAGTTTGATTACATCCATAATTTTTCCCTTTGCTCCCCCCTGGGTCACTGTGGCCCAGAGCCACCGTATACTGGGAATATTCCTGAAGACAAAAAACCAAGCTTTTGTTGCCACTGAAGGCAAATTCCAGCTCAGCCTATATTCTAGATTAACCCACCTCAACTCACTTCTCTTTGGATTCCAATATACTTTGGCCTGAGGTATCAGCCTGGTCAAATCTCTCCCCAGTATGACCAGTACTCTCCTTGTCCACACAATTTATGCAGACTGCAAGCTCCTCAGAGCATCTAAAGTGATTCTCACAGCCTTGCCCCTGAAGCTCATGCAGCCAATACATGGCTTTTCAGCCCTGCATCAGTGTTGGTGTAGTACCGAGCCTAAGCGCCTGCTTCTTTTTGTTCAGAGAAACAAAGTTTATTCACTTCAACCAAGAGGTACCTAAAGGTAACCTTAAAGGAGCTTGTCGCCAGGACAAACTGAGGTATGTTGCTATGAATTAAAGAAGACCTAAGGAATTAAACAAAGTACTGTAGTGTCACAGGATACTAATATGCGCATGGTACCAGAAGGTCTAAACCAAAATGGTAGAATGAAAAAATCACTGCACCTCATCATATATTCACATCCTTGGCAACACTCACAATTCATGGCCTCTTCTGCTACCACCAACAGTAGGAATATTCCAGTTTCTCTCTGGACATCCCGTTTTCCTGTCTGTCTCCTCCTAAAGGCTACTTGCATACTTCTCCAAATCCTGCACCAATAATGTTTTGCCCGCATGGCTGTATTATATCTTACGCACTTATTTTGCTACAGCCAGTCAGCTAGATCTGGGTACTCTCCCAATTACAATTAACCCAGGGGTTCCAATTGCCACCAGCTTCTTACACTGCATCATTGTTTTCCATACTGGGGAATCACAGGAAGATGTAAGATATTATTACATCAATTGGTATATTTAAAACTGTTGTTCAACTGATCTGGATTCCTGAAATAGCACCATAGGTCTTCACCAAAGACAAGCAGGCCTGTCCAGATGATCCATACCATAAAAGACAAGGCTGATTTGAATTTAGAACCTTTTTTTTTTTTTTTTTTTTGCACTATTTCCTAATGTAAAATCTTAATGGTGAAAGTCTGAATAACTTCCAGCTATATAATGCACAAAAACAACCGTGTGTCACTGGTGCGATTTTCCTTCAGACCGTGATAACAGACCACTTTTGGCCAGTTTACTGCAACAAAAATAAAGCTGAGGATTTAAACGTCTAAAAGTAAGCAATTAGAAGTAAATATACTTGGCCTGAGACACTAGCTGAGAAGCTGTGTTGGACTGTCTTAATTTGTTATGACCCAGCAAAAGCTGATGAGAGCTTTTACAAGATTGCACTGAGATCCCCACCTACAGTAGTGGCTGGGCAAGCCATGATACCTCAGAACCAGCCTGATCTACTGGGAGAAGGGATGAAAGCATGAATGAAGGCTCTTGAGACCGTGCCAACTCCTCCAGCAAAACTCTTCATACATAAAGGAAGAGAAACAAAGTTCTTGTTTCCCCAAAGAACTTTAAAAGTTCTCCCACATTTGCTGCATATCGCTTTCCTCCATCAATGATTGTAAGAGCACCGTTAATAATCCCAAAAGCCTGCCATAACTTAAATCCAAACTTTGAAGGCTTTTTTTGCTCTGGAGGAGATACACTTTCAGTCTAGCAGGGATAAAAAAAAACAAAGCTGTGAGGAGTTCTACAAAATCAGCCAGTTTATTTTCTTTTAACAACATGTAAAAGAGTGCAAGTTTGAAGATGTATCAGCAATTGTTGTGAATATTTTGTAGCCCTTGATTCAGTATTTACCTGGAGGGACAAAATGCGCTTTGTAGAAGTCATCATCTGCCTATCATTTTTGCAGCTTCTGGTGCTTAAGAAGTAGTCAATTTGGCTTTTATTTTTTGAATTATAGAAGAAAATAAATGTTCGCCTTTCTTGTGCACCACAGAAGCACATAGCTACTGTCATCAATACAAGCAGTTCAACTGGAAGCTTTTAGCATTTTTATTTAACTTCTTAATTTGAAGGGAAATCATCTTGGGGGAAAAAAAAAAAAGAAAGAAAAAGGAGACTAAGCATATATAGAAATGAATTGTGGTGCTCCTCTGCTAAAAAATTTCCTCTCACACCAGAGGAAAGATTTTATAGAGCAGTTAGTGATATCTGGGTGCTTTGCTTGAAAGGTCACTTCAGAAGGGGCTACATGCAACCCACCTGAAAATGCTGTTCCTTCCAATGCCAGGCATGCAGAAAAAAGATGGAGCCAAACCCAGTCTTTCCTTATGTGCACAAGAAATCCCATCTCTTCATAAGCCACAATAGTCTAATGGCATTTGAGTCACACTTGAGTACAGGTGGCAGAGCCTGGCTGAGTATTTTCAAACTGGTAACAGGAATAGAATTACATTCATCCATAATTAATACACTCTCAGTCATTTTTAAAGAAAGATATTTTTCAGGCAGACATTCAAAGAGCTGAGTTTTGATTTTTCACTGGTGCTAAAGCATTTCCCAAGGAAGCGTGTGTGTGAGCATGCATGCCTGTGTGAGGGAGAGAGAAACTGAACTTACATATTGCTCAAAATAAGAAAAAAAACCCTTAAATGTCACTATATACACTTGAATAACATAATTTGACTAGTTGCCAAAACCCCCACAAACGGAATCTACGAGCTCACCAAAGCATACAGGACACATATACATGACGTTGTTCTCACAGCCATTCAATAATGATATGGACCCATCCCCTCTCAAAACCCAAATCCTCATTTGCTCAGGTCACGTGTAAATGGAATGAATCCTTGCTGGACCCTTTGCATACACAAGCCCCATCCCACTGCTTGGCGTGATGGGGAGAGACCTCAGGGCCCAGAGGTGGAGAGGACCCGTGCTACAACAGCGGCAGTGGCATGGGTCAGGGCTCAGCCACATTGGCGGTTCACAATGCAGATGCTCACCCAGTGTGTCCTCACATTGTCACTTCTATCAGTGGATGGGCCCAACTCCCTACATTTATTATTTTTTTCTTTCCTCCCCTGAAAATCAAAAAGCGGTTCATGAGTTGGTCGAGAGCCAGCAAAAATGAATAGTAATGAGCCAATTTCAATAGAAATAGGCTCATTACCATGCCAGCGGCTGATAAAACCAAATGCTCTCAATTCTCTCCAGCAAACGAGGTGCTGGAGGCAGTGTCCACCCTCCTGCCTGCAGGAAATAACTCACAATTTCAAAATTAAAAGAATCAAAAAACAAGTTGGAGTTTATTCCTATGTTCATACCTCCGTCCCCCTGCAGGGTTGTTTCTAACTAGCTGGCAAAAAAAAAAAAAAAAACCACAAAAAAAGCAGCTCAGATATTGCTCAGAGTCTTTTTTTGTAGAAAAGAGAAGGAAAAAAAAAAATATATATATATATTACTTTTTTTCTGTACATTGTTCACTCCCTGAATGGTAATGGGAAATCCGGTGTAAAACCCCGCAAAAGAGACAGTCTAAGGAGCTTCTTTGAATTCAGCACATTTCTCCATGCACAACAGGAGACTACAGGTATTCTTGAGAGTCAGACACCTTCTTGCAATTTCTCAATTGAAAAAAACCAAAACCGACAACAAAAACCACCTCCAAAACCCATACAAGCCCCAAAGAAAACCCTAACCAAGCAAGCATAAGCCTTGCACGCCAAAAACCCTGAACCAAAACATTAAACCAAGCAAAAACCATAAACCTTTCAGGCCATAAAACCATCACAAAATGACAGGAAGGTGTTGATGAATTAAGATGATTCAGAGACAATAAAGAAACAGAAAAGTGATTTCTCATGCTTTTGATTTCTCCACATGTTGCCTAACAGTGGAGGATGCATGAGGGGCATGACAAGGTCTATTATACTCTGAAGAGTTAAGTTCATTCTATTTTCACCCAAAAAATGGTTTGGACACAGAAACTATGGGCTGGACAGGGTGCCCTGAGTGACAGAGAGCACCCAAAACACATGGAGCCCAAAAGTATGTTGGTGCCAGTGTTTGGCCTCTGGAGGAGGACACACAGTTGGACACCAGGACATACCCTCACTGGTGTGCTTTGCCAGTGAGAATGAGTGGAATCACCCCCCTTCCCTCCCAAATTTCACAAGGGACAAAACCAAAGCCAAATTATAGGAGAAAGAACTCAATACTGTCATAAACTAAGTATAAACACCTCCTGTCTGATATGTTTCTAAAGCAGAGTAATTAGCAGGGCAGGTTTTTAACTAGAGGAAATAGAGCAGCCTGGAAGAAATTTCTTACAATGACGATGGCAAAACATTAGCACAGGTTGCACAAAGAGGTGGTGGATGCACCCTGGAGACACTCAAGGCCAGGCTGGATGTGGTTCTGGGCAACCTGATCTAGTTGAAGATCACAGAATCAGCTAGGTTGGAAAAGACCTTTAAGATCAAGTTACCCCAGCAATGCAAAGGCCACCACTAAACCATGCCCCTGTGAGCCTCATCTATATGGGTTTTGAACTCTTCCAGGGATGATATTCCTGCTTATTGCAGTGGGCTGGACTACATGACCTTCAAAGGTCCCTTCCAACCCAAACTATTCAATGACTTGTGACTACCTGGCTGCACAGATTTCTCCCATTTTCACTTTTCAGCGAAGGATCAGTATTTGGCAGATACCCCCTTTTCCGCATCTCCCTCTCCCTGGCTAAGACAGTCCCCACTGCCCCCAGCCAAGCCTCCTTGGCTATGTGCTTGGTCAAGCCAGCAACATTTAGCCTCCAAAAACTATTTCTTCTCCTGCCATAAAATCTTGTAAGGCTTTTCCATTGTAGCAGCTTGAACATTTTAACTATCCCCTCTTTGCCCTGCCAGCCATTTAAGCCCTGAAACTACAAGCCGGCTGAGTGGAGTACATCATCTGTAAACTCGACTTGCCTAGTCAGGGGATCTGGGGGGCTTTCTGCAGCACTGAAATAGAGCCTTTTAACACTGAACGGTGCAAATTGTCCACTGGGGACAACTTCAAATGTCTCTACAATGCATATTTCGCAGCGCTTACTGGCTGGCTCCGGCTGAGCTGCTACTACTTATTTAGGAGCCTACAAAAACTATTTTATAGATTTTGTTTTGCTAGAGTAAATATTAAGTTTTAAATACATTAAGAAGAATCAGGGCAGGAAGAGAAACAGATTAAATAAACCTTTCAGAGAGACTATTTACTTTGTATTTGTGTTTTTTTCTAACAAACTCCTTTCCCCAAGGTCAGGACACTGACATTTTAGTACACACAGGCTTTAAAAATGAGAATGCTTGTTCTCTCACACACGCTCACTAAAGGCAGCTTCTCTTGTTAATATTAAACTTCTCTATCTGGTTATGACACTGCCTGATAGAAGAAAGCGGCAATAGTCTTATTATTCAAGCACTGCCCTGATAAATTATCTACACTAATTCTGGAGCCAAAGTTGTCTGGTTCCAGCTGGTGTTGCTTAGATCTGTCTTAAGTCATTAGGAATCAGTGGAAAACTCTTTTTCAGAGTCCAGGTCTGACCCCTTCTTGTCCCCAGAACTTCTATGTGTGGATGCTTACACGCATACAAAACACATCCTCATTGCTAATCCACTTCAGTTAAGATTTATTGGGAATATTTTACTTTAAGGGGGGGTTGTCCCCTTTAATCTCTTCTCTTTCCTTCCTTTTATCTGTGGAAAGTAATGCACCTTCACTAGGTATCACCCACAGAGCAACTCTTCAAAGACAAAGAGAAAAGCAAGTTGTAACTAATTCAGGCAGAGACACCCTCATTTAGCGATGGGGTTTCAAAGCTAGGTCTCTCTCTGCACTGACAGGAATGACAATGTAGCCCAGAGTTTCCCTGGGTCCCTCTGCAATCCTTCACACCATCCGTACTTGTATATACACTTCAGATGTGCACACACAAAGATGTTTTCTCCTGGCACCACCTGATGCAGATGTTCACACACAGTATTACTATAGATTTCACAACTTGGCTGATAAACAGAGACCAAGCAGTGGTCTTCTAAGCAAAGTATAAACCTCAACTGCTCCTTGACTTTAGGTCCATTTGGAGTTGACGGAGCCCATGATGCCAGAGGGTTGGCACCATGTTAGTTTAGATGTCTCTGTTCTACCTGCCCAGTCACATTTTATTCCATCTTGCAAAGACATGGTCTGAAAAGACCCCAGAGATCAGTTAACTCACCTCCCTGTCAATGCAGGATGGTTGCCCTGCAATTCATTTCTCTGTAGATCACCCAGTCTAGTTTCAAATGTCTCCCAGTTTAGCCAAACTCAAGTCATTTGGCTCAGCACAAGAGTAAATGGATGAAATCCTACAGTGATCAAAGGGTCCCTCCTGAGCTTCAAATCTGTGAGTGTAAGATGCAACAAAACCTCCACCAGCAATGGTAGAGAAAGAGACTTCATCCCAGCAATGACTCAGCAGCCTCAGATATCCATCCATCAGGGAATTTTCTCATCAATACTCAGTAATTCTATCCAATTCTTTCTGACCTACCTTCAGTTTCCTTTCCCTCTCTGCAATCCCCAGCCACACTGTACCATTATAGTACCAGCACCATCCACATGCAGCCCAACATGTTTGAATCCTTCGTACTGCCAAATCTTCATGCAAACTCCCATCACTCCGGGATGACCCCAAGGCTTCACTGAAGATCCTAACTATACTCTAGTGGCTGTAAGATTTTTCCATGTTAAATCTCTTACTGTCATTTACTCATGTTTCCCATTTTCAGCTCTCCCCATATCATTCCATATTTGCAGCTCCTCCCCATTTGATTTCATCTGCAAGTATTTTCCTTATCTCAGATCATTAATGAAGATGTTAATTAAAGTAAGAGCTCATGCTGTGGTAACTCACCAGAAGCCTCTTTGCAACTCCATGTCCTTGCCCAGCTTTTGCCTTTGTTTCTGGTCTCTCTGCTGGCATTCAGGGCTTGCAGTGTGGTTTGTACTCCTGCAAAAGTCAGAGAGATGGCATAAATGTGATGCTGGAAGATTTGGGAATGCTCTTTGGGAATGTTCCTTCCATTGCCAGCTTCCTGATAAAGTGTGTGTGCCCATTTGTACAATGGGGGCAATGAGACAGGTAGGGCGGGACACGGAGGCTGATGCACAACATGCTGTTATTTGTGATGTATAACATGCTGTATAACAAAGTGATGCTGGCAGTACTGCTGTTAGCTTCTCTGGTAAAATATCTTTCTCTATTCCTCGAGTAAACATGAGCTTTAATTCTCAAACACACAAAATTTAGCAGGAGGTAAACTTCCAGATGAGGTTTAAGGCCCAGGAAATCTGTGCAATACACACATGTAAAGGTATGCCTAGGCACATGTATGCATTAAGAAGTGTTGATTCCACACTGTGATTAAGAGGTTATTAACACTAATAGGAAATTACAATTTACTTAAGTTTCCCAGGAAGCTTCATCTGAGAGCCCAGCAGCTCACCCAGCATGTCCCCCTATTCCAAATTGGTTCATATGGCTCACAAACAGACCCAGATTTCTCCCCAGATAAAACCTGCACCAGCCATGTGCTTTTCCAAACACAAAGTCGCCTGTTTTCATATCTTTAAAGGAGAAAACTCTCTTTACGGATGCAAAACCTCAGCAGAACCAAACCCTTTTAAAGTAGCATCCTCACTGCATCTCTCCCAGGTAATTATTAGACAGCATTTTGCAAGGGAAGCCCTTAACATGGACCTCTAAACAACGTTGCTTTTACGTGCGGAGAAAGCTCAGCACAGCCCCAAACCAGCCCTTTTTTGAGGCAAGATGAGTCAGGAGGAAAGGGCAGGTCAGCAACCCACGCTTGAGGTCGCCTCTGTACAAACACCTGCTTGTTCACAGCTCGCACCTGCACTGACTCACAAACACAATGGGGCTGGCTCCATCGATACAGAACCTCTGCCCTGCGCCGCGGGGCAGGCACGACCTCCCTCGCAACTTTAACGAAAGGCAATGAAAGAGAAGAGGTTTTGTTCTTCCCCCACCGGCCCCAGAAGGTCAAGTTTCTCTCCCTCCGATGTCGTACTTCTGAAAAGACTAATTGGGCCTTAAAGATTGCAGGTGTCCTGCCAAGCGAGTGCAGCAGTGCACGCTCCCCACCAGTTAAAGGATGCCTACAGAAAAGAGCTTCTTTATGTGACCCATTGGTTTTCACCCAGTTCCATTCCAGACACACAGATGCCTGCACAGAAAGGATTAAATAAGATGGAGAGCACCAGGGGGGAATTTCCACCCCCCCGGGGTGGTCATCTGCTGTCCACCCTGTATCAGTAGGTCAAGCAGTTTTGAATGGCTACATCAGGGTTTTCTCCATGCTGCACACTAACTAGCTCACCACTGCCATTAGCTGCCAGGTATAATATATATGTAAGGGTGAACAATGCTATTTACTTATCTCCTGCCTCTCACCACCCTCGTTTTGTTTGGGTTTTGACTTAGCATCAAGTTTATTTAAAGTCTTAAGGCTCACTCTCTCTGCCTTTCCCAGGGCTTGCAGGAGCTTTACTATGCAGATCATGGGTTGGCAGAGCCTCACTGGGGCTGGGACACCTTGGCCAAGGCCAGTGGACACATGCTAAAGGCAGCATGCCACCAATAGAGGCAGTGGGGATGGGGGTTATCAGAGTAACCCACTGCAGTGGTTCAGCTAAGGTGTTACTTGTCCCTGCCTCAATACACACAGCCCAAAACTGGGCATTTTATAAGTCCCTCCATTTAGCTTTTGCCATTAACTGTGTTTGTATAACACTCCTCCTTCCCCTCCTTCTGATCCCAAGGCTCAGTTGTCCTGATCTCCCATCAACTCTCATTCAACCTCCAATATCTTTCTTTAAAAATATCCAGTGAGGTCAAGTTGTGTCTCAAGGTACCACGTTCTCTTTCCGAAGCAGGAGGAGCAGAGAGCTTCCTGAGCCATCCATCCCCTCCAACAGCCAGTGCATGGGGAAACCCCTGAGCAGACCTAGCAGTAAACAGATGAGCTTTGTCCCAGCACAATGCTGCGGACAGGAATGTCAGAGATCACTCTGGATTAAAATTTTCCTGAAGGGAATGTACTGAAAGCAAAGTGCTGCATGAGAAGGGGATAAAGATTTTTTCCTCTGAATTGCTTAATATGTTGCCTTCCCCTATGTTGCCAATAAAAATGTCATTAGGGCCTGTTTATTGCTGCATGTCCACCAAATTTATACAAGAGAAAGAAAACAGGAGCATTTGTTCTCTTCTACAAAGACCCTTGGAGTTAGTACTGCATATCACTAACCCATACCAAGACCAACACGTAACTTTAAGGGATCCTCCACTGCCTCCTCCAAATCTGCAAAGGAAACACCTACAAATCATTTAAGCTTTCTCAAAAGCCTGATGTTCCTGCTATTACACAACCCTATGGTGGACAACAAGGGCATCCCCCTCACCTAGCCCCAAGACAGTGAACACATCAAAAACCATATGAGCGTGATGAAAGATGGTTATGGATGGATCCATCTGGGTAGGATGATAAAAAAGAGTTATTTACCTTTCTCTTACTGGGTTAATTAAGGTAGAGTTCTCCAATTTGGATGTCAGGCCCAACAGTGGTGGGTGCTGCAGCAGAGCCACCACCAGAGGTATGTGTGATGAAAGCCCTCCTTAACTGCAAATGGAAACATCACATCCAGAGCTCTGGTACCCCCAAAGAAAACAAACACAAGTGCTCTTGGACACTTAAAGATGCTGAGGAGAGGTGAAGCAATTCCAAACCTCCCCTTTCAAGTTTGGGTTTAAGCCTCCATCCTCATCAGAAGCATGTGCAGCAGTTAAAAGCTGCTGGGTTAAAGCTCCCTGACATTCTCCTTAAGGTACCAGGTTAAGTTTTAAACAGCCACAAAACCTGTATGAGAGTCTCTCCATCGATTTGACAGCCACCCCCATGGAGTTGCTGGAGCTGAAGGTAATCTGGTGCTCATAAAGAGGGGCAGCATCAGTGTTTTGAAAGGGAAACGTATTTTGCATCATTTCAATCAACACGACGGAAAGCAAGTGCTTTTGATTTTGAAAGCAAACATACAATTACCATGGTGCTCAAACAGCCAGGACATGTTTTAGGGAGAAAGCTCTCCGCTTGCCCTAGGTGAATCATGTCTAATGTTTTGAGGAGGATTAGATGAAGGAGTCAAGCAGCAAACAATGAAAGAGTAAAACTTAAAATAAATACCCAACCCTAAAGGCCTGAGTCTTTTCAATCTCTCTCGATTGCAGGGGAGATTGCCATCTCTCATGTCCTACCTAAATCCCACAGCTCATAACTATTACAAAACAAATGTCAATGAGGGAATGCATGGCAGACACCAGGAGGGATCTGGGGAGGGTGTCAGGAGAGGAGCATCACCCCTGCGATGTGATGTGGGGTTGGAAATCAGCTACTGATGGTATTTGCTTGCACAAAGAAAGCCCCCCACCCTGCTAACATCATCCTCTCAGGCTTGAGCCACACATCTGGACATCAAATTAAGATTTCAAGCCCAAATGGTGGAAATTGAGGCTCCAAAGCCATGGTTTGCATTGTATGACTGACCATCCGTTCCAGGAGGACAGCCTCCTTGCGAAGTTCACACTCAGATCACCAAAGCTAAGCCTTCAAACCACCAATGTGGCTGAACACAAGAGCTTCTCTTCCCTTCCCTCCAAATGAAACAAAATCTACCATGATAAATGGCCACCTTAAACCCATGCAATCATTGTAACACAACAAAACAAGATTTGCTGGAGTTACTGCAGGCTCTAAACTTCTGAGTGAAAGGCTGGGGCTACCTGGCACAATCCAGCACAGCCAAAGAAGACCTGCCCCAGGGAGCAGGAACAGATCCTTGTCACATCCTTTGATACTGAGTAACTTGCCCTAAGCATGCCTTCACAGCAGCTCCAGATTAACACCATCAATATATGCACTGACTGGGAAGCTCAGGAGGGTAGGAGAAAAGGTGGGGATGGCTTTCAAGAATGTGTGGGTTTAGGATGGGCTGGATCCTCTGTGCAGCGAACTGGAAGAAGTTTATTACTGGTATCCATTTTACACACATGGCTTTCTCCATCAGCATCTTGTCTATGAAGCAAAAAGGAATCTTTTGGAAACAAGCACAAATATCTTTGCATTTTGCTGTTTAGGGGGAGAAAAGGGCAGGAACCAGTGCAATTTAGTGCCCAGGAGCAAATGGGAATCACAAACAGTTCACTTTCTTTCCAGGAACAAAATACTCCTTAGCTGAACCAATGTGCTTTTTCCTCTATTTACTAATTTGATTTTGAAGGCTAGTCATATCAAAGAGCAAAATATTCAATATCGTTAATTCAGTTTTGCAAAATATATTCTTAATTTAAAAATGATTTTGCTGCGAGTGGTAGTGTAGTAATAAAGCAGGTATTGACCAGATCTTATTGATTGTGCTGTCCTCGGGCAAGGAACACTGACCTTGCTCACACTCTTATTGCTTACGCTTTCCCTGGCCTTCTTCATCTATGCCCGCTCAATAATATATTATTAATATATATTTTTAGCAAAAACTGTATGTTACAAGGTTAGGGCTTCTTAGTGATTTTTTTCCCCCCTCCTCTGTGCTGCTCTGCCTTTGGGGTTCTTCGAGGAAGAAAAGATTTTGCAGCCGAGTTGCTCCCAGGCTGCTGTTCACAAACACCTTTAAACCAAGTTGCTTTGCTGAGCTGATGGAGGCCAGGAACTCTTTTCTCCTCTCTCTTTAATTGAAAGGTTTTCAGTTGCCAGCTCTTTATGGGACCAAAATTCACAGAGTAAATATAGTCAGGGGATGAGCTATACCTCAGGTACTTAGAAGAAAGATAGCACATATTTCCAGTGAGATCAGGAGTTAATAACACAATTTAATTGTTGATCATTCTATGGGGATGATTATAACTGATTGGCCTTGCCTTGAAGCTGTCTTTTACCCCTAGCTCAAGGTGGGATTAAGAGCGTGGGAGAGATGTGCTGGCCCTACCAGACCATGCTTCCACACCCTCACAGGGATGGATTCTGTCTCATCCTTTGATACTGCCTCACTGAATAACCCAAATCCTCACTCCAGCATCTGTGTTTGACCACACTGTGCTTCCACATGTCAAGGAGTCTCCAAAACCTTGCAGATATAACTATTTTTGCAGCCACAAAACCCAGACCCGATCTAAGCTCCAAGAATTTGGTTTGGCTCTATGTCCTTTTACTGGTGCAAAGTCAAATCTGAAAGTAGAGGTGTATCAAAACATTTTGTTCAGTTTTGTTCACAACATTTTATCTGTTATCAATCAGCTTTTATTAGGCGCTAGAAAAGCAAACCCAGAGCAACATACAAAAACCAACAGAAGGAGGGTAATGAGCTGCTGATTTGCAGCCCTTGCATGGGGAGGCACTGGGACAGAAGTCTACAAACAGGGCTGTCTCAGAGGAATAAACATCATAAACTATTTATAGATCAAGGTCCTTAACAGACAGTTAAACCTGGCCACTTTGCCTGGATAACTCTGTAAACCACCTATTTTCCTCGTGCATTAGCAGGAGTTATCTGGAGAAGAAACAGAACAATCTGTGATCTACCTGCAGAACACGATGCATTTCGTTGCTGTGTACTGGTATTTGCATGTGCAGCTCTTAATGGGAGCCGAATGTTCAGTGATACTTTTTGTATGAATGACACCATGGAGAGAAAAAAAGCAGAATTTGTAGCCCATTGTATTACCAGCCATTGAGGGCTCTTTTGTTTAGTTTGGTAATATTACATGTTTAATAAAACACTGTTGAATTTTGATTGCATCTTGTGAGCACAGTCCTTTATCCTTTCGCCAGCTGGCTGATACAAAAGCTTATTTTCTCTTTAAAGACGCTTTAATTCCCAATCTCCATCCCGGGTGAGCAGGAGCTGGGGGCACACGGAAGGCACAAAGCCCAGCCTAACACTGACCACCTTTGGCTGGGTGCTGGAGGTCAGCTTGGGATGCCCCTGGGACAAAAGGGGGGCACAGAGAAGCTGGGCAGATGCAGGTGGGGGTAGGAAGTGTTGGTTGGGTTATTTATGCCTCTAAATGAGTAACAATGAACAGCCCCAGCATTCAGCTAATTACTTTGCGTTGCATCAGCGTGAGAGCAAGAGGAAACATGCTGCACATACAGCCCTGGCTGTTCTCTGGTACATTTTACCCTCCAGTGGATGCGATCAACAAGTTCACCCTGCATTAGAGCTGCATTGATCACATTTGATTAAACCCCAAACCGTGAAAAATGCCATAAACTCTCCTGCATGATCAGTTTACATGGAAAGTCCCATTTTGATGCCTCAAGATGCTCAGGCTGTTTTCAGGGGCTTCCTCAGCATCTGAGAAGCTGATATCTAACCCATGAACATCTCACACACATCCAAGTACCACTGCCTACCTGAGCCCCTCTCTTTAACCACATCCTTAAGTTAATTTTGCTGATGCAGGGGCCCTCAAACTCAACCATTAACCCCAAAACAAACATTAGAGTAACT
>JAOEHX010023268.1:10037-23477 GCA_025448015.1 Bolborhynchus lineola | reverse complement strand
GGGGCTGTTCAGCCTGGAGAAGAGAAGGCTGCGTGGAGACCTCATAGCAGCCTTCCAGTATCTGAAGGGGGGCTATAAGGATGCTGAGGAAGGACTCTTCATTAGGGGCTCTAGTGATAGGACAAGGGGTAATGGCTTAAAACTTAAAGAGGAGAAGTTTAGATTGGATATAAGTAAGAAGTTCTTTACTGTGCAGGTGGCGAGGCACTGGAATGGATTGCCCAAGGAAGCTGTGAATGCTCCATCCCTGAGGGTGTTCAAGGCTGTGTTGGACATAGCCTTGGGTAGCATGGCTTAGTGTGAGGTGTCCCTGCCCATGGCAGGGGGGTTGGAACTTGATGATCTTAAGGTCATTTCCAACCCTAACTACTCTGTAATTCTTTGATTCTAAGTATATACTTAACTAAGGATGGACATAAAGTAGTGTGGAGTAGATGCATCGACTGTAGTCACTAAAGCCATGGTTTGATGTGCAGGAGTGCCACTCTGAGTCACTTGCTTCCACAGCATGTCTGTGCTGTTGTAGCTGTTCAGGGAGGTGACACAGTAAAGTGGATCAGCTGCTCAATTTGATTAAAATTAAGAATTTCCCACTGGATCTTTTGCTAACCTAAGTAATTATCTGCACTTTGTATGACCCACAAAGAGCTATATACAAGCATGTGGAAGGCATGCAAAAAGCCTGGAGAGAGGGAAATACCACCAATAACTTGATTTGGCAGTGGCACTGAAAAACTGCATGATGTATTTGTCCCTGAATAAACAGAGGAAACCTGTGAACTTGCTTTAAGTGCAAATGAGCACGGATATTATAAAGACCCTTTCTAGGTAGAAGAGCTTTGTAGTTCAAACTCTGAAAAGGACTTGACCTTTTGCCAGAGAACCTGCCTGCGCACGTGAGCAATCATGCAGTTACTGGCTGTCCCACTTTGTCAGCAAAGACCTTGTGCTACAGTATGTTGCAAAAATACGTTTCTTAACTCTGTAAAGCCCTGAGGAAATGCCAAGCAGGCTAGAGGAATGGGAGCGAACAGCAAAAACGTCCAAAAAGCACTGACATTTTTAAGGCGTAACGTGCCTTAAATGGGTTTGTTTCTTAGGAAGGGATTGTAAGTGATTGCAGATATTAACTGTTCTCCCACACTGGAGCAATCAGCTCCTGAAGAACTGCACCCCAGGGAAGGGACCCGCGCAGGAGCAGTTCATGAAGAACTCCAGGCTGCAGCAGGACTCAAGCTGGAGGTGTTCATGCAGGACTGTCTCACATGGGAGGGACCCCACAATGGAACGAGGAAAGAGTGTGAGAAGAAAGGAGCTGCCCATGGTGAACTGACCACAGCCCCCATTCACTGTGCCACTGGAGGGGGAGGAGGTAGAGAAGACAGCAGTGAAATTGAGCCTGGGAAAAACGGATGGATGAGGGGAAAGTGCCATTTTAGATTTGTTCTGATTTCTCATTAGACTACTCTAAATTGATTGGCAACAAATGAAATTATTTTCCTTATGCTGAGTCTGGTGGTTTGTCTGCAACAGTAATTGCTGAGTGATGTCCCTGCCCTTATCTCGACCCACAAGCCTTTTGCTATATTTTCTTTCCCATGTCCAGCTGAGGAGTGGCTTTGGTGGCACCTTGGCATCCAGCCAAAGTCAACCCACCGCATCCAGTAAGAAGGCATTTTGTAAGTGCAGTCTTTGGGCATGTGACATGAAAGCATTTGTAACGTTATCCTGATAATCTGTAGTGATTTGAAATCCTATTGTAGTTTCTGTATCAGTAGATTTATTATTTGATTAAAGTCCAGCAGAGCATTAAGGATTACATTTGATAGAGGATGAATGATTTGCAATTAGTTAGAAAAAATAAAGGTATTAAGGAATGTGCCAGGTTCAATTATTAGATAAATGAGTATAAAGCTACTTACAAAACCACTTTAGAATGTAACAGCACCTGGATCATTATATATTTTGCAGAAGCAATGAAAAAAGTAATTAGTTTGAGAAGTGGAAAAACAACATCAGGAGGCATAGCTAAGATCTAGGTCACTAGGAATGCAAAGGCTGTCTTCCACTGCGCTCCACAGTTATGCTGGGTCTCTCATGTGACTGACCCACCCAGTGTTGACAGTCAGTAGTCTGAGGAATCCGCAGGTAGGGAAGATGTAAGCGCATGCTGTGCTTGGGAGTTAAGGCAAGTTTTGGTGATATCCGAGGGGATCATCGTCATTCATTTGTGTCATAATAGCGGCTAAAGTCCTCAACCATACTTGACACTTTTGTATGGAGAGGGGAAAACATTTAAGATGCAGTCCCATGAAGAAAAGAGCTGCTGTGTGAAAGCACTTCTTCATGTCCCAATAACTTACTGGATTTTCCCCTTAAACTTGGAACAAAAATAATTGTTCAAATACCTGAGAAGGTAATTTTTAATTTTCACAGCTTTTGGACTAAGAGTCTTTGCAACAGAAGAAAGGAGTCTAAAGGAAACAAGATGCAGACTTTCTGAAGTGCAAGTAGAAATTCACACCATGAGCATTCATCCAGACTACTGCTTTGCTATGCTACATAGGGATTGAATTAAGGAATTAACTGATGGTTTGAAATTGATGCAAGTGTCAAGCTTTTAGTATTTTCCAGCTTAATGTCAATAATACCACAGTAATGCTGACATCTAATTTTTAAAACACTATGCTTTTTTAATTTGTTTATATTGGCAACATTTGTTATTTCACGGTAGTATAAGAAACACCTAGTGGTGACTGATTTAAGCCACTTGCCTGTCTGCCTTAATTTGATAATGATTTTTCTGTGTCAACAAGATCAACAGCATAAAGTGCATCCTTGCAGATACAAAGAAACAAACTGTTCCAAACAGTCTAATTGTGCAGATTTATGTCTGTAGATACTCATTAACTTAGGTTGTTGAGTTCAAGTGTTGCAAAGTATTCATCTATTCCATATCTAATTATATATTTCACATGGATATTAATTGTGCGTGTTTCATATATTTTGGCAGTCCTAAGCATGTTAGTTAAACTCTTTGCAGAAAAGGTGTTGCTAGGCTGCTGGCCACACTGAAGTGGGAAGACAAAGAGATAATAACTCTTACAGCTGATAACATTGGATCATTTCTAGCTTTCATTGACTGCTTCAGTAGAGAGGCTGTTACCCCTACCTCTAGGATCATTTCAAGCATCTTCTTAGCATATGAGAAAGACATGCAAACTATGGGAAAGGCATGCAAATTACGGGAAAGGCCGTATAAATGGGAAGTATATATTCAGCTCATCTGACAAACTGATAATGATTTTGCTATAGAAAATGCAGAAGCAGTCTCTGCACTGCTGGTAGTCTCAATCAGTGAGGAACTCTGCAAACACAGGGTCTGAATCCCTGCTTTTCTTTGCAGGCTTTGGGTTTGATGACGGTATTAGTTATGGCTCCCTAAAGAAGGTAGCACTTCCCTTCTCAGTCCTTGACTGTATTGAGAGCTGTGTTTCCTACAAGGAGCAGAAACATCTTTTGTTAAAAGAGCAGTGATGACTAGGAAAGTATCTAAAGGTTGGCCATATAACTTCCCCTGAGTGATGTACCTTTTTTTTTTTTAATTTATTTCCCTATTCTTTGCTTCAGATTTCTCATTATTAAAAAAAGATAACATGATAGAGGGCTTCAGCTAATCAAAGACTCATGATCAAAACTAGACATGAATTGAGTGAGTCCAAAGTCTTAATCTGCAGCATTACTCTACCCTTCCACATTCAACTTTTGCCTGAACTGGCATAAATTCCCCATTACCTCAGAAAAGGGCGCAAGGTTGTTTCTGGCCTCTCCCAGAATTACACCTGTCTGTCCTTGGGGGTGGTGAGGGGAAGTCTGGAAGAATACAATGAGCCATTCTTGTGCATGCGTCTTCTGAGTCCACTCAGACCTGCAGGTTTGGGTTCTCCCAGTGTAATGCACCCCAGTGCTTGGGTGCACTTTAGTGTAATTGTAATAGTATCTACTATTTTGTATGGTTCTAATACTCCCCATCCACATAATATCCTAGCGGTTACAGCAGCTGCCAAGTAATGGGAGCCTTCAGCACACTTTCTTTTTCAGCCTGGTGTGGCTTGATGGCTTCATGGTGTCTCTCACATCTTTCATGCCTCACAAGAATACTTGACTAGCTGGGCTGGAGCTACTCAAACTGTGCAGCAAATAGGGCCAGGGAGGGCAGGGTACTTTTGTGTTCCTTCAAGTTCAGGTACCACAGTAGAGGGCTCAAATGGACCTTAACTGGGCAGGATTCTTCCATCTACACCTTGATCTAAACTCACTCCAAAAGTTAGGTGAGCTCACTAGGCTTTACTAATTTGTAGTGGAATTGCACAAGGAGGAAGTCTTTTATTCAAGACTCTAGGAGTCTTTAATCAAGACAATAGGAGAGCACTTAAACAAGTGAAGAGTATTAGAAAAACTGTACTGGGTCAAATCAAAGACACACAACTCTAAACACAGCCTCCAAATGTGCATACTGAGCACATTAAATACTTGATGAGCAGATAGTGTCCTGCAGCTCATAAAGATGAACAAAAGGAAGCACAAGAAATAAGCACTGGTATACAACCGAAATGCTGACCTGCACCTCTTGGAGACACATACTTTGTGAGAACTGATGGCAAAGGGTCAGAACTGCTGGACACAATTCCCCATGAATTCATGGCATAATGTACGTTAAAAACCACAAAGGCTTCTTTTCACATATGAAAAAGATATGCCAAATGGTATCTTGTGTTGGAGCTGCATCTTAAGATTAACAATATCCCATCAGCTAATGTGCCTTCTGCAGAAAGAAGATGTGCCTTCTCCTTCTGTAATGCCCAGAGCTGCTCTTTCTACACAGCTTATTCCACTTCTGAGAAGATTCACTGAGATTACCTGTCTCAGTTGAGGGAGCTGTTTTTATGCTTAAAATACGCCAATAGACATATTGACTGTAAAGAAAACTATGCGCTCTGTCTCTCTTCTGCAGCCAGCAAAAGTCAAACTGTGTTAAAAAAAAACACCCAAAACAGTGGCTACTAGCAAATGTTGGAGTGACACTCCTCAGAGTACTCTCCTGAGTGAATTCTGGCTCAGAGCTAACTGAGATAGAGAGAGTGCATTTGAGCTAGAGGAGCTGCATTTACAGTAAAAGGTTGGAATAGATTTAGTTTCCATGGGTTTGTCCAAACCACTTTTGATTTATGTGAACTTTTAGTATCCACAACATCATGTGGCAGGGAGATTTACAGATTACTCATGGATATTATAAGCCTTCATCTTTTTCATCTAGATGAACTTTTTTCCAGAATGAGTTTTCCATATGCCCATATTGAACCTGTTTGATTTGCATCCTCTTTGTTGTCATTCCTTTGTTTTATTTATGTAATTTCTGAGATGGCTGAAGAGAACTGCACACGATAGTCAAGATGTGGGGACATCTGAAATTTATTTTATTGTGGCATAATACTGTTTTCCGTTTCTTTTCTCTATTCTTTCCTAATAATTCCTAACTGCTGCTCACCTCACTGAGGTGATATTTTCATCAAAGGAACTATTTGTATGACATGATTTAAGACCATAATGTTAATCATTTGCTCTGAGTCCACCATAGTATATGTTAAACTGAAATTGTTTCTTCCCGTACATATTACCGTATGATAATCTCTACTGGATTTTATCTGGCATTTTATTGCCTGGACAAGTAGGGCGTTTCAGTCACATCACACTTATTATATAATTTTGCATCTCTTTCTAATGGCCATACTTTTAATTTTACTTCAGTGAGTAACTTGGTACACCTGCAAACACTGTCTGTGGATCCTACTTTGTTCTTGAAGGCCTTTCTTGGATTTAACTTCTGTTTTAAGATTTTGAAGGAAAAGGGTGTGCTGAAAGAGAACATTTTCAAGAAACGCTGGCTCATGGGAGGCAAATGTTCTCCTTCCTTTCCCTTCCACACTGTACTCTGGCTACTTTTAGAAATGGAAGACCTCGTGAAGTTCAGAGGAGGATGCTTAGGCACCAGTGATAACCTTTTCCATTTCTTCCCTAGGTAATCAGATCTCTTCTGCAGCCAGAGATCTAAAACATCAGTCTTCATATATTATCTCTGTGAGCTAAATTGCCAGGAAAGTTTATGATCTAGCTTCGGAAAAATCCCCTGAGAAAACAAATCGATTATTTTCCCAGGTGCCTGGACTTGGGAATGCAGAATGCAATATTCAAGGTAGATAGCCAAAAAGCTAAAGGCAAAGGTAGCATATTAAAACTTGCTCTCAGTAAATTAAATGGGAATTCAACTGTTCTCTTTAATGAATGACAAAATGCAGCGGTTAGCCTTGTGAATTACACCCTCTCCCAGGCAGGCATGAGGGTGCTGGAGTGCTGCCTTTCTCGTCTGGCATTCAGGTTCCATGACTCAGTACTTACCCTGTGCAACAGACTTTTCAGCCCTTTTCCCTTTTGGCATTGAATTGAGTCTGACCTTGTACAGAGAAGGTGATTCCTTCTATCTCTTCCTTCCTTATCCACTAAGCCCTTCAGCCTCTAACCCTGAACAGTATGACAAAGATTTCCAGTACTAGAAGTCCTCTTCTGGGGACAGGAGCCAAAGGGGAGTTTCTTACATCTTCCTCTCAAACAGGCATGGGTTCTCTTCATGAACTTTAACCTTTACTAATCCTGTCCATGTTCTCAGGCACAGATTCCCAGACTCATGAGTCTTCTCTGTCTCCCTTTTGCCAAGCTGTGCTTGATCCAGTATTTAATTTTACTAGCCATGGCTTTTCCTGGCAAAACTGTAAAGGGTCTTAATTTGCTGGGGTTTATTTTTTCAATAATTGATGTCTCTGCAAGACTTGCTGTAGCTGTAAACAGAATTGTGCTTAGTTCATTAACATAAAAAATGCTGACATATGTTATGGTGTTCTGCCTTTGCCTTTAATTCTGACATTATTTTATATAACTTCAAATAACTTATTATTACAAGAGAAGTTTGATAGCCAGATACAGTAAGAATTCAGATCAAAACGAATGGTGATTTCCTTTGAAACCTGAAATTACAAATTTTACTTCGACAGGGAATAGTTACCTACAGACAGCTAAAGGAGGAGTCACAACACTTTACTATGCAAAACACTCGTGGCTAAAGTAGCTCGTGAAATTTCCTGTACATGTTCATTTTGTGTCTTGTTTTCAGTTACATGTGTTACAGCGCAAAGATCTGGTAGTTCAGAGTCAAGTCTTAGTATTGTTGAAATGGCAAAAAGAAGAGTACCTGGAGTATGATTTGAGGTAGGATATGTTGCAGATATCTGTATTTTGCCCTTGCATCACTCATTTCTGCAAGAATAGGTCAAACATGAATGGCATTTATGTGGGTATTTTGCATTCTCCAAAATCATGAGGTGACAGGATAGGCCTATAAACTAAAGATTGCTGTTTAATTCCCTTTTTGTTAGCAGCTCAACATTATGATGTTTCTGAAAGTTTATATAGACCTTTCACAGTTCAAAGTGTAACTTCTGCGAAAGTTACAAGATCATGTGCAGTCTTGCTCTTGTTTTCCTTTTGTGCAAGGATTATCTTGTACTGGAATTCCAGAACAGTGGGAAACAGAAGGAAACAAAAGAAACATAAAACTAGCTTGAGAAATATTGGATAAAAAGATAGACAGAAAGAAAACCTGTCATTTCTGCTAAGCTACAAATAGAAAAGCTCAAAATTCAGTGTTCTTACAATGAATTTGGATACTTGGCTTGATAAAAAGTATGGCAGCACAGAACACCAGTATCTCACTTTTCTCTGTAACTGATACAGTGGAGAAAGGAATTTGTGTAAACAGCCACCTCTCAAGTACTGGAATTTTTTCTCTTTTCATTCTGCTCTTTCTTACAGAGAATGTAAAGCAGTGGCATGGGAAAACAGAATCATGAAGTTTAAAGTATTGCGGGAGATTTAGTCTCAAGATACAACCTCTGCTACACATTTTGAGAAAGACAGAACAATGTTGATCTGGTCTTCCCATAAAAGACAAAACTCTGGAAATCATGGAGAGATGAATTCCACTTTACATAAAGATCTGGATGACAGTTCCCATTTACAGTTACAGTGTCCTAACAAACACCAAAGGAGATATTAAGAGCACAAAATATGATATTTCAGACTTTATTCCAAAAATCATTGAGCTTTAATCCTTTAATTAGGAATTCACAATAATTTCCCCATAAGACCACAAGTATCTCAAACGATCAATAATCTAAAAAATTATTATGTTCTTGCTGCTTGGGTCTTTTTATTTTCCTTAAATCTATCAAAAATATTTACTCTTTAATAAATCTAATTCAAAAAATGTTGATGTAATTTTATCAAGAAAGTACATTTCAAAATTATCCCTAATTACACTTTAACCTGGATCCAGAAAAAAAAAAAAATCATATTCCTCTCTAATTTTCATCAGGAGGAGACAGTTGCTACAAAATAGCTCATGATTAAGTGCACCACTGAATTGACACCATACTGAGAGTGGGATTTACCTCATCTAAATTTAGCCACCTAAGGTTTTGGCATGTGTGGGGTATTCCAAAAAGGTAACTTCAGCCATTTGAGCTAATCTTTCAAGGCTCCCTCTATAGTTTTCTACAGATTCAGAGCCAAAAATCCTAATTGCTCTGCACTGATCTTTGAACGTCTTACTAAGTGCTTCTTCTTTGTCACACATGATTTACTAGCCTTCCTCATCTTTAATCTAGTCCTAAAGTTTCCTTTGATAGCTCCTAGAGACAAAAAATATCTCAGCCTAAAACAAGCAGTAGACCTACTACTGAAGCTACAGAATATTGTGAGCTTGTAGTTTGCATTGCCTTTTTTCTTCCATTGCTAAATGCAATTCCTGGAGAAAATCCAGAGGAAGATTATTAACCTAATGAAAGGTACAGAGAGCTTGTGTCAGAGGTATTGACAGTTTTGAAGTAGCTTATGTCTATGCCTCTCAGAATGAAATCCAAACTGAATACCTGGAATCTACTGGAAAAAAAATGGTTTGTAATTACTTGTACTCTTGTCCTGTCATACCTGAGATAAGTAAACAGATACATATCAGGTTTAAACTGAAGATTTACTGTGGACAGAAGTAGTTGACTGATAACAACGGCTGGAATGAACAATAAAATCAGTGGGGTGTCTCATTCTGGTAGTGCTTATTCCTGTGCACTGATACTGACACATTGAATGCATTAAAGTGGTGTGACAAAAGTCAGGAAAAATGGGGAGAGATATCTGTCATTAATTCTTAAATGCAGGTCACAGCACATGATTTTTTTGTATTCTTTTTAAGAAATTCATTATGATAGTATTGGCTCCGTCATTTTAGTGTTTTTTTTATGGAAACTGTCATTTATGATACACTGTAGCTATATAAATTCTATAGGCTGTTATTCTTTGATGCTAAAATTAATGTCAATCCATATGCAATTTCATTTCTAAAGAATGCATTGGAAAAATGACAGCTATAGTAACAAGAAGCTAAGAGAGAAATAGCTCAAATGAGATTTTTTTTCCTTGGCATATATTTTATGATTTTATATTATATGGAGCTTACAACGATAAAATGCAAAAGCAGGTCTTTGCTATTAGTTCTTTCTTATTAATTGGGTATAAACCATACAGTGTAAAAATTAGTGAGGCTCCATATATTCTTCTTTAGCTTTTATGCCTGGTGATGTGATGGGGCTGCTGACAGTGGGTTTGTTCAGCTGATTTCCAGTATGTTCATGGAACATTAGATGTTTTAACAGTGAATGAAAGACTTAACAAACAGGTTTGTAGCTACTTCTGTGAGCTTATGAAGGCCCAAACCAGGCATAAATGCACAGATTAGATTGTATGGCTATCACCTACTTACTGAAAATAAGAGCCTTTTCCTGTAAAGGCAGCCCTAGACTCCCTCCTTCATGTTTTTCACCATATGATTACAGCAGTGACCGTCTCACAGAAGTCATCCTCAACAGGACTTTCTCCAACTACTTTTCTAACTTCAGGAGAAATGACAATCTCTAACTAGCCTTTATGAAACAATTCTGCCCATAAATAAGGACTTGAATACTCTCTTAATCAACCAGCAATGCCTGAAACATGCAGGCTTGCTCATCAATACAAGATCCATCCAGTAAAACACCTGAGAAAGAAAAAGAGGTGCCTGCAGTGAGAGGCGCTGAAAGCCCAGCATGCTTCATCATGGGTTTTCCATTCTGCAAGATTTATTGGATTGACTGCACAACTACAAGGCACAAAGCTTAATTTTGCAACTGTGTAATGGCACTGAATCAGAAATTTAAGAAACTATATAAGACTAGCTAAGTTGATTTTACTGTTTCAGTTAATATCTGTAACTAGGGCCTAAAATCAACATGGGTAGAAGGACCCCCTGCCAGCTATTTCAATTTCACTGTTGTGTTTTGGGAATGAGTGAGGAATAAGAAGGTTTCAATTAAATTGATTTGATTTGTTTTAAATCATCTAATACGGGGTTAAAAAGGAATAATTTTGGTTCCTTTAACTTCTGTGACCTGATTGCCTCTTTTCTAAAAGTTGGGTGACCTGGCCAAATGGTGACATCACCATGTAGTATTTTTAACCCACTGATTCAATATCGGTTTCAACCTTGATGCTAAAAAATATCTTAATTCCTGCATAGGGTATTCACATTTTTATTATTTCAAGTCTAAGTGCTATTGTCAGGCTTTTAATGTTTACTTATTACAAAGCAATAGACTGTGCTTTTTGCAAACATTAGCAGAACTGGTATATTTTTTGGATAGCAGAATGGGCTTGAAAAATAAAAAACAGATAAGTTAGCTAAGGCACATTATTTTAGCCCACTCTACTGATCAAGACCTTTATCCAGTAGTATTTCGAACTTGCAGTAATTCATTAATTTTATCTCTTTTCATAATTATATGTTAGAACTCAAACCATATCTTTTATTAAAGCAGAATAGGAACATTTCATAAAAGGAGAAATTTTCCTGGAGTCGTCTCAGAAAAGACCCATTCTAGAATTAATAAAAGAGACTAACCAGTTGCAGTTCTGTATATTACTAGAAAAAAGCTGAGTCAGTGGAACTGAATCCAGTGTTTCTTCCAATTCTTTCTGGCAAGTGAAAGAATAAAGAAGCAAAAATTTAAATCAGGATCATACTTTGGAAATACCATCATATTTTTCTAACAAATCCCATTCAGGAAAATTTTGATTGAATATTTTAGAGTTAAGATAATGATGCTACTAAGCAGCAATGCAATTTGCTGATGTCAACAAAGCTGACTGTGCTAATGTACATAAGAAAAATTCAAAGACATTAGATTTTCCCATTAATCTTATCTTATTCCCTTTGGATTTTATTCTCTGTGCTTTACTTTTTAACCACAGAATCATATTCATATATTATTAAACGCTAACAACTGTTGTTTAAAAAGCTTGGTTTTTGTGGCCCAGTGAATAATGTGGATGAACAGTCTATCTCCTCAGGGAAATTTTCCTATGCGGAAACCGGTGTGACCTCTACTCCAACAGTTTACTCACATAATTGCATTTGCAAAAGGCTCTGCTTGCACATATAATTGAAAATAATCAGAGAGTTGTAGTTAATTTTGTCTGGAAATTTAACCTATTACATTGGCTTCTTTAGTTTTACATCATTTATGTTAGTAAGTACATAATGCATTTTTGTGTCATGGGATATTCAAGTTAATCAAATAATTTAGTTATGCACCTGATATTCTTACAGATAGTATATACCTGCACTATCTGTCCTTCTTTGCAAATGTTCGCATTGTGTGCAATGCTCCCAATTTACGTATAGTTATGCCAACATGAGGACAGTGGTTGTGCTTTTCTAGGCCTGTGTAACAACACAGTGTGGAAAGTTTGAATAAATTGCTGAATGAAACTCAACAGTGATTAAATTTATGAGGTTTACAGAGAGGAGTGACCCCTTTCTAAATATTGCTAGCTGCCATATCTACATTCAAACCTTCAGCAAGTTCCAGGTAGCAAACCAAACATATTAGTCCTAAGCCAAATGTATCCAACCATGGAAAATTTTGGCATCTAGCACTCTGCTTATGTGCTAAATCCATGCAGAGCCAGGCAGCCTGGGTCTTTCCTCTTTAAATTCTCCCCTGTGATTTGACAGATCTTGCAGGGAAAATGCAGGAGAGTTGATGGAGATGCTAACAGCTCTGTAGCTTTGCTCAGCCGCGCTGAGGTTCGTGCAGCCCATAACAGGCTAGAGTAAAGGTCTACACATTGTAAGACCTTCCCAAGGCTGAGATAAAAGGTAATAAACTTGAAAAAGGAACTGCAAATGAACTGGGAGAGCATCTCATTGACTTAGAACCCTCAGTCTCTGAGAAGAATTTTACATGTTCCTAGAGGACTCCCTTGTACTGTGGGAAGCCTTTCTTCTCCTGGCTGGGTGCTTGTTTAACTTGGAAGGACAATGCCACTTTGTTCTGTAGCAAGTCTGTAAACCAGACATATAGTTTACATCATGTATTTGCCAAAGTAAATCAAAGTATCTAGCATTTCCATATGCTTTTTGGCATTCTATTGTTCCTTCTCTACTCTATGTGACTGAAGCCGGTGGCTTCCTGCCGCTACTCAGCCCTGACTGAAGCCTGGGTGCTCCGGTGCGGCCGGGCAGGGCGAGCATCACCTGCTAAGGGGGCCTCTGGGGCCCCTCCTGCGCCGACCCTGCCGACCTCCGCTGCGCCCTCGCCCCGGCTGCGCCGCTCAGCCCTGCCGCCTTGCCCGCCGCGCTGCATGCCGTCGAGACTCCGGTACCCTCGGCCCGTCCCGAGCAGGGCAGAGAGGCCGGCCCGGAAAGCCCCGTAGGGACTGACCTCCTGCCCGAGTGCGCTTTCCTGGCGCTGCCCCCGCGGATGCGGAAAGGCGCTGCGCAGCCCAGGAGCCGGCCTCCCGCTGCGGAGCGGCCCTTACATCTAGCTCCCGCCGTCGGGGGCGAGCCGTCCAACCCTACCGCGCCACACTACCGCGATCCCTAGAGCTCGGCGCCAGGTTTAGGAGGTGAAGCTAAAACGAAACGAAAATATCCCTGATCCCAAGGGCAGGAGGAGCCCAGCCTTTCCCAAGGGACTTCGAGGGGAGAGCTCTGTCTTCCCCCAGGAGGAATACAGGAGGGTCGTCGCCCTTTCCCCGCCGCACGCCTCTGCTTTCCTGCCAGCGCACCGAGCCTAAGCGGGCGGCTGCCCGGACGTGGAGCGCGGTGGCTGCCCGGGCGCCTTGCGAGTCCTCGCTCCGCGCTACAGTGCCTCTGCCCCGCGGGAGCTTCTCCAGCCCCACCGGGGTCCGCACGGCTCGTTCGTGCTGTGGCGGTGAAAGGCGGGGGGGGGAGGG